>OMLF01036485.1:22036-39055 GCA_900302615.1 Holocentrus rufus | reverse complement strand
GGCCAAATGTCAATCCCTCACCCCTGTGCATGTCCTGCCTAAGCTTGTATGATGGGCTGTGAAAGTCATATAATGCGATCCATATCCTAAACACGCTCGGCGCACCCAGATTCCAGACTCACGGTTCGTCAGTGAGACAGAAAGCTTTCTCTCACTTTCAGTCTCTTGTGCTTCCTTTTAAACAAGTCTCCAGTTGCCTATGATACTCCTCACTCTCTTCACAACTCTCTTGAGTATTTTTTTTACTACCAGGTACACCACACACACACACTCCCAGTCTTTGTTACTGATAACATCTCCCCCTATGAAACACTAATTGAATTCCCAGATCTGTGTGTGGTTATGCAGAGATTGTGGGACATCATGTTATGTCTACTCCTGAACAGGGAGGGGGTCTCATGTATAATTGGCTCAGACCTGTTCTCCCTGGAGAGCCATGTTCTTGTCTAGTTGTTCATGGGCTCACTAAGTGTCTTCGAAGCAAAGGCTACTGAAACACTTTGGCACAAGAACATTACGACACGCATACTGTAATTTGTTAGTTTGAATATTTTTAGAAAAGAATTCAAAGTGGATCAACCAAATTAATGAACCTTAAACATATAGATATGTGGACCCTCTTGATTGGAAAAAACGTGTGTCCTACTTTGTAAAAGTTACGTCAGTTAATGCAGTTGAGTCCATTCAAGTCAAATATGAGTGATTTTCAATTTTGGGCAGACTTAGAGTGCGTTTTACTGATCCGTGTGCTCACTTGCCCTCCTTTGGGCTTCACATGAAACCAGACTTGGGCTAACAGAAGTACTTTTTAAAAGCACTGCAGCAATCACTGTAATTACCACAGAAAATACTTAAGCCTCTTTTCTCAACATTTTCACTAATTCCCTGAAGAAAGAAACGAGGGAAAACGAGGGAGGGCTACAAAGCAGGAGACAGAGAGAGAGCTGAACTATTATTCAGAACTTTTTTTTTCCTCCCCATATTCCAATCAGGGCCACCATTTACATTTGCAGATGGATTCCTACTGCATACTGAGCACTACTTAACCAGCCACCATCAACACCAAAGAAAATTCTGGTCCTTTTATTGCAGCCTACTACAAATTTTGTACAGTGTCAAAGTTGTGCATCACGTGATTTTGTGCATCACGTATCAGCCACACTGTATTGGTACCTTTGCCTTAAATGGAGATCAAACTCCACACCCCCAACTCAGCAAAATATTTTGCATTGCCGCAGTCTGCTCAGCCAACAAGACTGATGTTAGTCAGTGTACTATTTATAGTTGACCGCGGAAATCACCCATTAATGCATCGTGTCTTGAAAACGTATTATTTGCCCTTTTTTATGTAATGAAAACTTACATTTTAAACTGGAGAAATACATGTTTGAGATGACTGTTAAGCTCAGGATCCTATTAAAACTATTTCTGTATTCAAAAATAGTCAAGTATTTTTCACAGGAGGAACTCTTAAGTTTGATCAGTCAAGACAAATAAATCAACAACATGCCTTAAACAGAAACTGCATGCTATATGATAAAATGCATGGATATTGCATGTACAAAAGCATGGATGCATTTTGATGCTTCACTTCAGGGTTGCTGAACCATGATCTAAAAGTGCTTCTCCACACGAGTTGTTCCTTTTACTGGGCAGGTTTCCACTACATTCCCTACATTAGTGTGCTTTATAGCTTATACTAATTAACTGGCAGAAAACCTAATGAAGGAAGATGAGTCAGATTGGATGGCTGTAACTGGTGGAGTGGTGCTTTATTGGTGCTTTGCTAGAGAGGCGGGGAGGGGGTGTGCATGATTAGTGTGAGTTAAACTAAGTGATTTAAACGCCACCAGTTAAAACCAAACTGTTGTAGTATCACTTAATTGATTCACTGACTTACCAACTATAAAGGCTTTGTGAAAGAGCTCTGAAAATTAATGGAAGTCACTAAATATTGCTTCCTAATATACTATGTCCTCCTTAAAAGTCAAAGTCTGTGGAGGCTGCTGGTAGAAATTGAAAAAAAAAGCCACTTTACAGATGTAAAAAATCTCTTTGAAAGTAACATTGATGACCTGCTGAGCTTTTGAAACATGACCAGGCTCACCTGTCGCTGCGTTCCCTGCTCGGCCAAAACAATGAAGGTCTGTGTTTCACATTTGCCACGTCGTTGTGTATCAGGTAAATTTTGGGTGCTTAGCAACTCAATGATGCTGCCTACGCTTGTTTAAGCGAAGTATCTGGCAACCAATAAAAGTTAAAAGGCCGTGCACATTCTGAATAGAGCAAACAGTTCAGCTCTCAGGAAGGGAGGTTTAGCTTGGTTGTCAATGCACTGTTCAGTCTTCTTAAAAATAAATAAATAAGGATTGCCCACTGAACCACCACTTCCTTTATCCGAATAGCTGCCAGCTACAACTCCAATGTTAAAGGGCTTGGCTAAAAAAAAGCATCACTCCCGCCATCACATCATATATTTTATGTCAGCTGTCCTTTGCTGGCCTGCTCTGTTGTGTGTCTTGGTTTTTAGGATTCTTGCTGTCTTCTATGAAGTGTTTTTCTTAATGCACTGAACTGATGTTAGTTGCAGAAACTATGTTCCTCTCTGGGGACGACATTGAAATTGAATCAGCTGCAAAGTTTCTAGTTAATGTGAGTCATTCTCATAAACCAAAGTCACAAATGAAATAAGCCTCTGAGTAAACAAGACGTACTAAATACATTCGCAGTACAAATTGGTGGCCTGTCTGTTTTCCCACAGTCTGTAATATGACACTGCTTATTTAAATGTCCTTGTTTTCTTTTCAAATTTTGCTTTGTAGGAAAGTCAAACATCGTAGCGAAAGACGCCGTTTCCAGGTGGACAGGTGAGTGAGCTCATCTACTCAAATGCATACCCATGTAACATGAGCAGATGAGCAGGTGGTATATGAATTATTAGGTGAAGCTGGTTAGGGGAGGTCAACACTGCAGAGGTTAAATACACACTGGTACAGTGACAAGCACGCACACACACCGCCCAGTTTGACATGCTTGCTTGCTTGCTCACTCTGTTAGTCACTTCCATGACGATAAAAAAAAATCACCTGTGGGTGCTGTAGTCTTTAAAGGGTAGGTGACAGGTATTTTAAACAAAGAAAGAAATCCCTCAGAAATGAAAATTAATTTTTCTAATTTGAAATGATGTTTTAGTACATTTTTGATCAGTGAATAATTTCAGCAGAACTTAATTTAGAAACCTTTGAGACAGGATATTTTGCATTGCTTTCTTCAACATTGTAACTCACAGACAGCAGCTCTAGGGACGCATTGGTGTTAAGTGTGTCACCTCCCAGCATTCAGCACCTAGGTGCTCTGTGTGCCCTAAATGACCTGAGCGGTAACCTTGGAGACAGCTGTCCTTTTGGTGATCATGATAACCAGGTGGTGTTTAGGTGGTGTTTTAGTAAGTGGTTGGTGTTTACATACCAGCTATCCTGTTACAGCAGATAACGTCAACTCAAACCTGCAGCCTTTCCACACCCACACACACACACACACAAAAAGTCCTGACATAATTCATCTGTCTCCCACTTTTGCATTTTAATTGTATGCTGTCATAACGAAATAATAATACAGGTGAATGTTATCACGCTGAAGTTTACTGATAAGCGCAACAGTTACTATGATTCAGAGTTTACTGACTGAAGTCATGTGCTTCGTAGAGGCTGCATGGTCACATATCCAACATTTAGAATTTGGCTTTTTGTAACACCTAGATTGCAGAATGAGTTTCTACAGTTTGTCTCATGTGTCACCTTTAAAAAGGCTCATGCTTTCAATTCAAAGAAAGTGGTTTCAGCTGATTTATGATTAACTGGGTAACAATGCCATGTAAAAGGTCATCTAGGGTAATTATAGGCATATTGCCCATTTATAACTACAGTTGAGTAGGACTATCAAGTATGAATGATGGCCCATGCACTGTTTCATGACTGCAGTCGGTCATCTTCATTCAAATTGGGTTTGATTGCATGTGCATGCCTGCCTGTGTGTGTGTGTGTGTGTGTGTGTGTGTGTGTGTGTACACAGCATAACTCAAACAGTTTTGATCCGATTTGTACCAAACTTGCTGCACATGTTAGGGGTGGGGAAGGGAAGAACTGATTAAATTTTGAGATGAATCAATCGAATGTCACAGGGAAAATTCAAAGTTTGGGCCCATTGCTGGTACATAGGGGATATTTATAATGGCCATATCAGTGAATTAATAATAGATACAATGCTTAGATGCTTATAACGTCATATGACCTTTCTGTTCGTCACACAACCTTTGACCTTTGAAAGGTTGAATTTAGCACACATTATTGGTCGCTTATGGTTCACTTATGTATTTATCATCATCAGGTTCAATCTACAGTGAGCTGTTTTAGTAACAGTTTGCAAAACATTATCAAGGATTTTAACTAAATTAACAAAAAATTTTTTAGACTTTAATCCGAATAAAATAACCAAATTTGTTTAGTGAACAAGACATATGCCTATTATTACTGGGATCTGCAAATAAGTCCGCCTCCTCTTGAGAGCAGATATCAAAAGATCCAAAACGAATTTCACTTACAGGTCAGAATCAAGAACACATCGGGACACTGGTATGCAGCTGCAGGAAATATGTTCAGTATTAAAGCTTCACTTGGCAAAATTTTTATGCAACATATGCTTGTCTTGTTTATTTTAAATCACAAATTGGCAGTACAACAGAGAGTCCTGTAACATGTTATTGAAACCCTCCAGATTCCCTTATTTGCCCAAATTAATTTGTTTTTTTGTTCCCAGACAATGTTTTCGCTATCAAGTCCTGGGCAAAGAGGAAGTTTGCCTTTGATGACAGTCGTATTGATAAAGCCTTTGGGATACCTGAGGACTTTGACTACCTGGACTGACCACCGGCCTTTCTCCCACAGTTCATGTTGATATGCTGCACACACCATTGCGACCAAGGAAAAGTGATTATTTTGAGGCTTTTGTTTGGTGCTTCTACACCTTTTTTCAGTTATATTAGTTCATGTTCCTTGTATTAGACTGAATGCACCAGGGTTCCTGTTTGTGGCCTGGGAAGTTCTTTAAATATCAGGAAGAACCTCAATCGTGCTGAAGGGACTTTGCCAGTGGATATGTTGCTTTGGTGGAGCCAAAGAAGGCGCTGTGCTGACCATTAAGACCTGTGAAGGGTGAAGCAAGGTTCTGCAATGCACACAAATCCATGGCCTGACTTTTGGGACACCTGTTTGCATGAAAACTGAGAGCTCAAGTTGGTGATGGAAATGGGTAGCCCCCAACAGTGTGAACACACACAGGCACACACACACACAGACAGATGTGTGTGAAAGGAATCAACACTTAAAATGTTAGTGCAAGTGCCAGTGATCTCATTTATATGGTTTAAACAGATAAATAGAAATCAAATGTTTGAGCCCTTTCCATCTTTTTTATTTTTTATTACTGCCAGGAAAAAAGGGTTTATTAATTCTGCATCTGTTGTGGCACCTGAACTAAGTGCTCTTAACCTGCCATTAAATCAACATTCAGTTCCCTTCTTTCAGAAAAGTGCACTGGAAGTGATGGTGGAGCAAAAATAAAAGGTTGTAAATGCACTGAAACACAAGCAGGAGCACCACTAAAATACTGTCAAGGCTTTACAGTGGATATATTGGATGTGCTGTGTTTAGAGTGCCATAAATGTTGGATGTACAATTACTGTTGTGTGACAGCATTGCACAGATCCTGTTTTCTATTTTTTGTTGTAAATAAAATCACCTTTAGAAGAGTTGTCCTGGCAGTTTTCTTTGAAGTTACATCTTTGTTCTATAACATTTTACAATGTGCAAATATGGCTAAAGTATGTCTTTTATCTCACTGTTAAGTGTTTTTGTGTACTTACAATTACCTGGAAGCATGTGAATGCAAACAAATACATTTCCTGCTGACAATGGAATGCTGCAAAAAGAAAAAATTCTTAAAAAAAAAAAAAAAAGACTGCTTTTTCTGTGCTAACCACTCACTTTGTGTGCAAACAAAAAGCCCCTGAAGCAACTGGCTGTGTTTCGTCAACCTAGACGCACAATAAGTAATAGAATTTGAAGTGTTTACTCAATGGCCTTTCTGCCTTTTGCTGACACTAGTAGAAAAAAGCTGGTGGTGTCACTGTGCCATCTTTAAATTTTAAGTATGCTTCATGCTAATGTAACCCCAGTCACCATTAATCACTGTGTTCATTTGGTAAATGAGAAGTACTCAAATGTAATATTGATATTTATAGTGTTTAATAACTTAGAATTGTCTAACCATACAGTGTTCCTCACTTTAAGTACTTCTTAAAGCTTCAATTTACTTAGTTGTACCAGAAAGCCATATCTCCTAAAGATTAATATGCCTGTGCAAATGCTTGTTGACAATGTAACATAATCCAAATACACAAGGAAGTTTAATATGCTGTGCAAAATATTTATCCTGGCAAACTCGGGCTACTGGTTGGAAGTATGTTAGTGTCATTTAGTAAAAGTGATCCAACATAAATGCCTAACATGCCTGGCCTGGGCTTTGTTTTTGAGAAGCAACACACCCACAAGAGAACAAACTGAGTGTATGTTCATGTGTCTACCTGCCCAACCTGTCCTGACTGTGATTCATGAGCCTGACTTGCTGATGTTATTGCTCACAAGCCCAAACACATAGTTTGACTTCACCTGATTTGAAAGTTGTTAATAGCACTATTATTAAATGCAGCTTTCATCTCAACTTATTTGCCTCTTAAGAAGGTCAGAGTGAGTTGAATATTATAACTTAACACTTCAATGTAGCCTTAACTGTAGGCCAGTTTAGGGACATGCATTTAGAGAAACATATGGTTATATGGGTGGGATGGACTGTACACCACATAATTCTTAAGGCGTAAATCATGTTCGTGTTTTAATTACATAAGTCCTCATCAAGCAGAGTAAACAAGGATTCTTGCAATGTGAATATCAAGTGGTTACGTCAGTCCTCATTGCTGCATGCAAAACTACCAATTGTCTATGTATTTCATAAACTTGTTATCCCGATCACACGCATTTACACAAAAGTTTGTCAACTTCACCTTCAACAACAGACACGTAAACATCTTGGCTGCAAGTGACACTAGTCTGCGCCCTCACTGCACAATGTGCAGCAGCCATGGGGCAGGGAGGGAGGGAGGACGGGAGAGGGAGGGAGCTGCTGCTGGTGAGAGAAAGAAAGACAAACGCAGCGAAACACAAGGCAGGCTGCTAGCTGAGAGGGCAGCATGGCGGGGCTACGGGACTTCCAACAAGGCAGCCACTGTCACAGGAAAACGTGGATTAATATACTACTAGGAATACTACAACTACTTTTACCGTGCGTACAGCACGGAGGGGCTCAGTTGCAAGGTCTGTAAATGTTGCTACCTTTTCCTTTAGAGATGAACACCCCTTGCAAAAATGTAGCTAGGGCTGAGTTGACAGCAAAGACAAGTCTCAATGGAAAAATTATAAGCATACTTGCCTTCTGAGCTAGCACCTAGAGCATATAAAAATAAAATGGACGTAAACTGGTCTACTTACATTGCGGTCATTAATTTGAATTTACAGTAACTTGAGTGAAAGCTTGTAGCTAACGTTAGCCTACCTGCCCAATTTGTCACCCAGCTAGCTCATGTTAGCTGCCAGGTCCCTGAACTGCTTGGTTCATCATAACGATATTCAGCCTGTGAAGTCGTGTCTGGACTCAAAAGGGAACTATTTCTACGCACGATAGATATGTGTATTTTAATTCAGGCCTGAACACCCTAATGTACCCCACTATTTAGAAATATGTGTTTTTTCAAGTTGTTCATCCAGCGAGCTAACGTTAACCTTATTGCTAATCACACAGCTAGCTAATCGAACAACCTTTGTCAGCTCACTGTGCTGAAGTCATTTTCTCGCTTGTCGGCATTGGTGATCATCCAAGCTATCTTACCTCAATCATTTACACTAACCAGCAGTAGTAACGAAGAATTACAGTTAGCAATGTTGTTCTGTTGACAGATAGAAGGTGGTGTGTTTCCTACAGATAGTGTTCACTGACTTTGTTGCCCAATTTGTTGCCCACAACGCAACACCTCTCTGTGAACTTACTTCATGTCTTGTCTCCACAAAGCGCTGAGTCAAATGTCCACCAGCGTGGTCGAGGTCTGGCAACCAGAAGATGCAGACCCATTAGTCCCAGTTCAGGTAATCATATTTCTTTTGGCTGTATTTTTATGGAGGGAGTGTGAGGGCAAAACAACCAATTGCCCCAAAACTGCATTTATATACACTCGCACGTGTATGGCCAGTGCATCATTTACGGTATGTGGCTCCACTTGGCAGTTTGTTGTGCATTTGCCACAGTATTTAACGAAAGAACAAGGACCATCCATGATTTTGAAACCCTACAGTTGTGCCAATATCACAGTTAACTAGTTACCAATTTTCTTAAGAATCAAAGCAACACAGTTAAGAAACCAGGCGGGGAGAGGTAGCCATGAGCCACCTGCCATGTGGCTTCTTATTTACTTGTCCTGTACATGGTGTTCATTATTGAGAGCTTCAGTCAGCTGTACCCTGAGAGCACATTAGGCATGAGGTTGTCATGGGATACTGATTTCTACTTTGCACTTTGCTACTGCTCCTTTTTATTTGCATGATTTATTTGATTATGCATCCCTGTTAAGGGTCTGAGCAGCATTGTCCTGCACGTTTTTAGGGGAACTGCCTTGTAAGGTTGTGCAGAATTGCTGTTCGAGGCTGCGTAATCTAACCCTGGAGAGAGACAAACACAAATGGCAGTAGTTCCAGTGTTTACTAATAACCCGTGCGGTCACCAGATGACTGTCATGTTACCTGCAGGGGTGTGGCATCGTGAAGGTTTTTGCAAGTAGATGAGAGCTGCTTTGCAAAATAACTAATAAAACTAATTCACAAAAGGTCTATCCAGGTGAAGTAAATTAAGCAAAAAATAGTGTTCATGTTTTTGACAAGTGGTTGACTGTTGTGAAACTTTGGACTTTGTATAAAGACAGGCCGTCCTGCTACAAAAAGCATAGTCGATTTGATTGTGCACATGCCATGTTTGACATTCCATATCTTGCAACCCTGGCTATATTTTTGCTCATTGAGCTCTGCAGTCAGCACACATAACAGTTAACTAGACACATTGTCATACTAAAGATAACACAGGGTAGTTTACTGAGCATTGCAGATAATTGTCAGATATCATTTTTTTCCCCTTAAGGGCAAAGTGTATCAGGTGTTTGAGTTATTTTTCTCTATTCCACAAATTAATCCCCAACTTGCAGATGCTAGAATCGTTGACATTGTTAGGTGTCATGTTTAAGTTCGGAACAGTGAATGGAGTGACTGTCTCAGTTACATAGGCTGTGTGAAATAGAGCATGGCAGGGATTTCTTTCTTCTGTAAGGCAGTACTGCCAGCCAGTCAGGCGGTTGGGTATTGCTGGGTGCACATATGGATGTTGTTGTATATAGTTTACTCTCATGCCAGGCCTCATCATAAAAGTCAGACGGATCATACTGGCAGCAGAGGCACCCAAGAAACTTTAAATTATTCCAGATTTTATGTGTGAAATGTGCGAGAAAAGATGACCATACATGCTAATTATGACAGTTCTTTAATTGTTCTTTTCCACATTGACATCTTGTTTTATTTTTTGTGCGTTTATTATGTGTTTGAATACATGGTGTCCCTAGTCTGAACAGTTGTTCTGCCACAGTTGTGGTTTGGTTTCCTCAAATTGTCAAATTGTTCAGCTTTCATTGGTCTATTTACAGCTTAAGCTGTCTCCAGTGGTGATATTTACTAATGAATGCAGCGACAGATGTCCAGCACTTAGAAGTTTTGATTTCCAATAAACAGGTTATTTTTCTGTTAGCATGCAAGCTCTTGTCACCAAGCTTAAAAACCCCACTTTCTGCCTAAACCATAAAGTAATTCAGTCCAATTACAAATGGTGCTGTTCCTCATTTGAATAATCCCTGTGTTGTAATCGCTCACCTGTTGAGGCAAGCAGAAATGACGTGTTCTGTCAATGTTGTGATTATCTAGCAGTGAAATCTATTTTGTCCCTCTCACTCAAACCATTAACATGCCATGATTCAGAAGGAGTTGCAGATTGAAGCTACAATACATAATGAAATAGTGGGAATTTTACACTGCCACTAGTTATGATTAATTTTTAAACAAAAGTCTCAGTTGCATCAATAGTCGTAGACCTTAACAAATCTTCATGTAACGTTTTGATGGGCTTGTGCAGCTGCTACTGAAAGGATGCCTCAGTGAGATAAAGCTGAGGTTTTATTAGTTACAGAAGGGCAGATAACCAGAGAGGGATTTTCTTTTGTGGTACCGAAATTGCAGCCATAACTTCACTCAGATTTGATTTTTAGACAGCACAGTTCAAATTTTGAACACGTATGCAATTTTAAGTGGTTGCACCCTGAGTAATGTATAAAATCTACATGTATCAAGATGTCTTTTATTTAATGGTAGAAATATAATGCTATGTTTTTAAAGGAGTGCATTTTGGATTTGTTGCTTAATTGAATATTATGCAATGGAGAGGAAGCGGAAAGATAGGAGAGAGGAGATAATGTGCATGACAATTCATGATCCATAGCAGCCTCCAGTGTAGTGTTGCACATAAAGACAGTGCACCCACAGCAGTCCTCGGTTTGGGTTGTTTTGTGGTGGTCATGAAGCCAGAAGGCCCCAGATTGTTCCTATGGAAACAGTATGTTCTACGTTTGGAGAGACGGAGGCTTGGGAAGTAGTTCCTGTTTATCTCTGTGGCCCACGCACGGAGCCTACTGTAGTTAACAGTGTTGCACAAAACCGTAGTACTGGATTACCTACTTAGCAAGCCATATTCAACCACATTCAGTAAAATTAAATGGTATTAAATGGTTTTCTCTGCATGATTGTTAGTTGTTTTTGGTTTTGATGTAGGCCAACATAGGCAAGGCTAATGTTTTCTAGTGGAGTACACATGCCACCAACAGGTTGGCTCCTTTAAGCCTTGCTCAAAAGCACTTTGATAGTATTTTCAAAGCAGGAAGAACAGTGTTCTGTCACCTCCACCACCTACGTTTTTCTAGTCTTTTCTGCCTAATTTAGTGATTGCTATAACCATGACCATTGAAACCACAGAAAAAACAGGTTGACTGCACACAATTTTTGCTTTAAAATCATACTTATTGCAGCTTGTCTCTTTTGTTGTTTTTCACTTCCTAATTTCACTCTGGGTTTTGAATTTTGGTCTATTGTGTATTAAGCACAAAATGAATGAAATTCATGTTTTTCCTCAAAGAAACAAGCACACTGGGGGAAAAAAATCCACTAGAACATAATTTACATCCTCTTGTGATCTGGCACTCAGAAAGAAATGAAAATTTATAATGAACCATAGCCTTCAAAAATAAATATAATTTATTTAAAGGCAAATGACTAGGTAGTTATTCTGCAAAACTAGACATTTTCCTAAATGGCCACACAATGCAACTGGAGCCCTGCATACCAGTAAAATCAGCATTGAGAGATATTTGCTGGAAAATTGAGCCTTTCTTGATTGTTTGGTTTTGGAAAACTTGACTCAGGTCTAGTGCTATTTATCTCATCAGTTGTTTGTTCTTTTATAAAAAATAATATTCAAATTGAAAGCAATGATTGATGTTCCACAATGTCAACTGTTGTGGCTTTTTGTAGGCCACAGTGTGAGTCAAGAATGTAATTTTTGGTTTGCAATTCTGACTATGTTGTCTAAACTTGCCTTGCCTTTTTAGGTGGAGAAAGAGCGAAGAAAAGATGGTCTTCCGCTGGAAGAAAGGTATGCTCTTTTTATTACACTTTAGTTCAGAATGAAACTGGAGCCATGTTTTTATTTCTCACACATTTGTATTATCACATGTCACGTTCATGATAGTCAGCAACCAAGAGCCAAATAAATGACAGCAGTTTAGACCACTTAATTACCATATTACACACAGTGTTATCAGAAATCTGTTAAGTCATCAATCACCCTGAGAAAGTCAGACGTAGATGCAACAATCACAAATGCACATCACCAAGTTTGTCAGGTCACAGGACGTTCATGAGTGGCACTCAGGAGTAGGTAGAGACTTTCCACCAGGCCACATCACTGCCAAAAAATAGCCAACCAAAACTGGATGTAACACCCATTACAGTAAAGATATATTTTTTACTCATCTCCTAAGTATAGGGTAGAATTGTAAGACACAGAAAATAAAGACTGGGAAAAACAGCTCAGTGTGGGTTTGGTGTGTGAACAGCACAATGGAAAAATAGATTTACCTCTGCATTGCTAAAGAGTGATGGTTTACTGTAGTATAGACAAGAAGTGTTTCTGGAGGACATGTATGTGGGAAAGGTGTTTTTATTTTGTGCTTGTTTGTTGAAAAAATGGTGAATTTAAGACCACATTTCAATGGAAATATGTTTTTCTGTATTGCATACTCTCTCCCATTCATATAATAGAGAAGTGTTCAATATGTAAGTAATGGATAAAAAAACATATAGTAAACCAGCAGCACATATTGCAGTTATGCATTGACAGTTGTTTTTGTGTTTGTGTAGATAAATGACATGGTATGGTTTCAGGGTAAAGGGACTCAAGTGTTTTTTTTCCCCCTAAAGAAGGCTTTTAAAAGTCTTCCCCTGTATGCAGGCTATGTTGTTTATGTTCGTGAGTGAGGGGGTGTGCATGGGAGGGAGTTTGGGGGCGTGTGTCAGAGAGGCACAGTACTAAATTCCAGACTAATTTTAGAACTCCTTGAAAGAAAATGGAGGGGAGGTCTATCTTTCCCTGCTTGCCTTCTCCATAGAAAAGTCTGAAAAAATTAAGCTTTTGCCAAAACATGAACAATGCATGGTGTTATTATTTAGTAATAGCTGGTGGTTGCAGTGAGTGCAGAGAAGCTGAACAATTTTGGCTCGTAGGTTGGTGTATTTTTTCTCACTTCCAGTCAAACATGCAGGCTAACTTGTAAAATTGCTGCTGCTCCTGGTTGATGTTCTCTTTGTTAAGAAGCACTGCCAGAAATGGAGAGCCCAGCCTGCTATGTACCTAAACTGGATGAGCATGTTCCCTGCTCTTCACTCTCTGAGCTTAACTATTTGTTGCCCAGAGGGTTGCAGCTAAGCATATTAGGTATAACTTTTGCAGATTTTTCTCTGCGCTGTGTTTTAGATGATTCTATGATTTGCATAAAACAACACTGTTACTGAATCTGCTGAATACCCTTTATTTGCAAGTGGGCCTATCTGCAGCCTGCAGACTAATACAAAACTCGCTCAACAGCAAAGAGGATGCAGATTAGAGAAGAGGTGTATCTCAGGTCAAAATGAATGAGAGGCGATGTCATCAAAAAGTTAAATGCTGCCTATAGTGAACTGTATATGCAAAGCTGATGTTAGCTATTCATACTGCAGGCAGAACTCTGTAACTTTATAAAAATTGTATATGCTAAAATGTTCTATACATATGGTGCATGGTGTTATTATGACAAGAAAATCCATCCCTTTCATACATCACTCATGAGACAGTTTTGCCCCAAAACATGATGGAAATGTATTAGTACTGCAGGCTGCAGACAGATCCCTCCCATTACATGTGCATTAATATATAAAGTGAGGTGGATAACATTGTTCAAATGTAAATTTGCTTTGACTTAGATCCAGTGAGCAGCCAAACAGTGTGGCAGTAGGCCTGTTTTCAAGACCAGGGAGGTGAGAAAGGAGGCTTTGTAGTGCTGATTGACCCCAGACGTCCAGAGCTGTGGGCTGTGAGGCCTCTCGTGCCTGGGTTATCAGCCACTTGGCTGGGCTGCCATCACTCTCCCTCCGCCTAAAGAGCAAAGCAGGCTGGAGATAGGATAGGGATTGAGACGTTAGTGATGTACCTTTCTGTCTCCAGTCTTCTGTACAGATTTCTCCAGCTTTGTGGTGTCTCTCTGGCTCTTTTATTTTTATCTCCATATTTTTTTCTTCATCCTCACAATACCCATGGTTCCTCTCCCTCCTTGTATGTCTTTAAAAATATCCGTTTCCCTGACACATACTTGCTCTTAACCACAGTACAGTGGTAATAACTTTAATACGAGAAGCCATGAGACTTTCATTCAGTTCCTCTGTCGTTCTTAATGCCTCTTTGTTTATTATAGAGGCGTGTGAAACACCAGTTGACCTAAACACTCCTCTGGTCCTAACCTCTCCCTTGGAGCACGGCTGAGGTCACTGCTAGCATTGACTTTATTTGAGTGAGATCCAGGGGATCAAATGGCGCCAAACATAACTTGTTATTTCTGTACTGTGGTAGTGGACAGAACCCTTGGACTCCAGCTCAGTGGCATGCTTGTTGAGAGGCTGAGTTTTTCTTCAAGGGCAGCTGCTCTTGAATAGGAAATTGTACTTAGGTAAACTAACCCCTTCAGTAAATATATATATTTATGAGAGGATCTGACATGTGTGGGTCTATATGATAATGAATCGCCGCTGCACAGGAGAGTCCAAGGCAGAGGAATTATTCACTTGGCTTTGTTATGAGACCCATTATTTTACCATCTACAAAGAAACAGTCCAGAGGGCAAGTCATTAGGTAGTGTTTTCCTAATCCTTGTCCTGCACAACTGTTACGCACTATGGAGCAAGCCAAATCATACTAGTGCTCTGCTTTTAATGAGAAGAGTAGCTATTTGATCAAAATATAAATCAGTTGTCCCTCACCTTTTTTGCAGAAAGATGCGGTCTGAAGGACAGCAGCAGAACTTGATAAATCAACGTATCAAAATTTCAATCGTCACAACCAAATCAGACGTCCCTCTGCTCTGCTGTAGCAGCTGATGACCTCATTTTACCCCTTACACCTGACCCCTCGCGTGCTTACCCATACATCGTTGTTCCGGTCTGACAAACAGTGTTTTGGGGTTTTACTGCTAGACAGGTTATGAATTAACAAGCAATTACAGCCCTGCCAGTGGACAGGCAGCGAGAGAGACGGAAGCGCTCGTTATATAACACATAAAACAAAACACCATCTCATAAAGTCAGACCACACTGCCAGCTTATTTGTGGTTGTTTGTGTAGTATTACATTATATTGTGGACTACATCCTCTCTTCAACCTTGACAGCAGGGTAATATAGCGAGTACAGAGACATTTCCTTGTACCAGGCCAATGTTTAAGCCCCCATGATGGCAAACATTGACCCTGCTGAAGTGTCTATGAGCAAGACACCAAAAACCTTCCTTCCCCTCGGCTGCTGCTCCATGGCTCATACTGTGTCTACAGATAATTCATTTTTGAAGGCATGGGAAACATAATTTTTGTGTTTTCTCTGCCATTCAATGCAACAATGGTGTTTTTTTGGGGGGATCTGTAGTTTTGATTCTCCATGCAGTTGTGATTCTAGTGTTTGCAGATTGGCAGATTTTTGAATAGAGAGAGGTAGAGGCTTTGGTTATGGAATAACTTATATGATTTTAGAGGTTGATCCAATCTGAGATTTCTGACATGAAGCAGCTGTTTTTTTTGCCTTTTTAGCTGTAACTACAAGACCCAGAGAGAGAGAGAGAGACTTGATTTCAAATTCTAGGGGTATATTTTCAACTTTTAAAAAAATCAATTCAACCTAAAATTTCAGTGGTCGGAATCGTGTCCTTGGGTGTAGCAGGAAGTTAGAGAATTATTCAGTGTCGGCAAAGGTTTGCACTGTCCAAGAGCATTAACAATTACTGTAATTTACTGTACTCTGACTCATCTTCCACTCAGGGTTTGGAGAGACACCGCAGCCCTCTGAGCTTTAGATGTCATTTCAGCATCGTATCTTTGCTTTGGCTCTCGTATAGCCCAGGACTTTTTTTTTGACTGTGTGCAACTTTTAACAGCAGCCACAGTCAAAACGGGCTGTAGCAAGCTGCAAACTAGGTAGTTCCCTGAGGTGAATTACCACAAGTAGGCTAACAGGCTGTCAGAGCATTAAGCACTCTTTCCACAGCACTATTTATTTTGAGTACACAGTCAGCTCTAATGTCAAATATTACATAAAAGCTGTGTTAATGAAATAAATCTTTGTACTTACATTTGTAGTTGCTTGAAATGTGGCTACTGCCAGCTCTATGCTCTAGCTCACCATTGTAGTTTCTAACTAGAACAACCTACAACCTTTTTTTTTTTTTTTTGCACTGATCCTCATTCAGATTTGCAGTATTGGTCAGCTCTCATCACAGGAGTACAAAAAGATTTGTGCAGAATTACCTGGTGAAAGAAAAACATTTTTGGAGTGATAGCACTGACTAGTCTCCCACTGATGATACAGTAGATCAGGGGGGGCTTAACCCACACACACAAACATTAAATTGGGCTAAATGTCCAGTGTGGTCACCCCAAACCAGTGTGGATTTGGTAAGGTCTTTGCAGCCCACGCGTAATGGTCAAATCTGGACTATAATCTGTCTAAACATCATGTAGTTTTGCTCCTAGAGAGAGAAGTGAGAGAAGCGATAACCGCAGGCACTTGGTGCTGTCTTTAGAGCGAGCTTTGCACCAGCATCAGCCCGTCTCTCACATGGGCCTGTAATATTATAGAACATTTTAGACAGGTGAAAACAGCACCCATTTGCAGCTTGTCTTTTATTTCCCTGCCAAAGAAAGATGTGTCAAGTTTCCGCATATAGCCTGAGCTGTTTAGTCACATTCATCTCTCTCCCTCGCTCTCTCTCTCTCTCTCTCTATCTCTCCCTCTCTACTCAATAACATGATGGTACCATCTATGCCTCAGCTTTGGCTTTGAAGTGGGATCATTCTGTGGCCTCCCAGTGACATCAAGTTGAACAGCTCTTACAAGGCAATACACTTTCTTCTTACTCATTCCTCTTTCACTCAACCTCTTCTCTGGTCTCTCTCTGGTGACCAGTGCAGAGCTGGAAGA
>OMLF01036485.1:5241-22016 GCA_900302615.1 Holocentrus rufus | reverse complement strand
CACCTCCTGCCATTTCTACGCCCACTCTCCTGCCAACTTGAATCCCAGTCTCTCATTACCCACCGCATTGCAAATAGACCTCTGTCACCATTGCTTCAATATCTGTTAGAGAAAAATGGCACTTGGAGGCTAGCAGCAGGCTTTGTGTGTGTGTGTGTGTGTGTGTGTGTGTGTGTGTGTGTGTGTGTGTGCGTGTGCGCATTGCTGTGGGTTGTGATTTGTCAGTGCACGTTGTGGATATTCATAGAGCTGGGTAATAATATAATATTTTTGCGAACCATCTTCCAAAATAGTCATATTAGTCAAATTATATCAAGTTTTCATGCTACAGTGATTTAAAATCAAAAAGCAAAGAAAAAAATTAGTTTGAAACAAATTGGGAAAAATGATTTGCTTAAGCATACTTTATATTGTCATGCAGTTCAATGCAGTGAGTATCAGTTTGATTATTTAACATGTTTTTGTTTTTTGTTTTTTTGCAATTTCTAAGGATTATTGTGAGATTAATTTTGTCCATTTCACTCAGCCCTTGATATTCATTTAAATTCAGTTTAATTTTAGTAAATTTTTGGCTCATCTCATTGCTGCCTGGGTGGTTGTGATGAATCTTAATGATCCTCAGACAATCAGAAGAGGGGAGAAAAAAATAGAGACAAAAGCCCAGCATTTGTTGTGGCGCTCATGAGCTGTTTCTCACCTCTTATTCCCTAACCTCCTACTCGTTGGGATGTGGGGTAATCAACACTCTTGATTTGGCCAGAGCGGAGGAGAGATAATAGCCTGATTTGGGCTTTCATCCTTTTCAGTGTTCTTTTAGTGCCACTGTCTCAGCACCAATAACATCTTTTCTTTTTTTTTTTTTGCCTCTTCAGGAGACTGTTAAGTTAGTGAGCTGTTGTTTGCAGCATAATCTTGTTAATTGTAGCTTTGAAACAGATGTGTGATCAACCACTTGTGTGAAGCTAGATCTAAGATGGAGCACAATTACTACACTGTCACCATGTTTATTCCTTGAAGAAGGGACTCTGCATTCTGTTAAATCAAAACCACAGATCTTACCATCAATGTTAATCTGTTCTTTTAGCTAGATATAGCTGTCACAATTATGCATAATTTATGTTGTTTTCCAGTTGTGGCTCAGCAGTACAGTATTTGGGTCGGACATTTTTATCCTTCTCAAATTGATCATTTTCACTCTGTAACTGCGCCCTTAATAACAATTTCGTTTTTGTAGTAATGACAGAGAAAAAAAAAAAGTCTTAAAGCTTCCCAGAACAGAAGACGAAAGTCTTAAAATGATCTGAGAACGTCCTGTAAACTGCTGCTGTCAACAGACTGAACTGAGATCAACCTGATAAGTTGAGGTTGGAGCCTCAGTCGTTCTCATTTCACTCAACTTCCAGTTTCACTTTTGGCAGGGAATAGACATACTCCTAACATACTGTTACATACATACTTTTTTGTAACAGATTTTCAAGCTGCAATATGTCATATATACCAAGATATAATTTTTTTTATTGTGAGATGGATAAACGGATGGGTATATATTCATGCTGCGGGAAATTGCACTGCAAGAGTAGCAAAAATTCAGCAACGCACAGCACACAATAGAGAACTAAAATAAATATCCAAATATCAAAAGTGTGGCTAAAAAAAGAATCCAGCACAAAATTCAAAAAAAATCGAAATTAGCAAGTACATGTGAGCAATTGTCGTGCACAAGTGCAAAAAGGGTGGAAGGGTGGAAATGAATATGGAGTTCAACAGTAGGAGTGGAGCACCACTGCAGGCAATACAAGTGAGATTGGCGCCCGAGGGGAGATGTATCCACTTGAAAAACGTTGCCTGAAGTGTGCATATATTATAGAAGCATATTTCCTGTTCCACATCGTGTGCTAGCTTGAATAGTGTTTTTACATCACAAGTGGTGCAGCGCTACTTATTTTTCTTGTAATATATGCTAACTTAGGCATGTGTAAGAAAGTCTTTTATTGGGTGTGTTTGGAACAAGGCACCTGAAGTGGTATCCTTCTTGGGGATTTTGGTCTTTTGCATGGCCAAATAACAGGTTCATTGTTTTACCTTTAATATGCATGCAAATGCAGCAGCTATTTCCCTGCAGTTATTTGGAGTTGCTTTATGAGCTGTGTCCCAGCAGTGGTAAAATTTGTCAGGCAGTCTTTTATAGCTACAGTATGTTAACACATAACTTACATGGTTCCCCATTTATGGCTGAAACTGTAACTATATGCTTTAATAACTATAATCTGCTCTCCTTTACTTCTGAGATACAGTTTGCTAGTATGCAAATGGCAAAGTAGATCCCATCTTTAAGTTTATTTGCACAATAAAACATGGCAGCAGATGATTGGGGCGGTGTGTCATGACTGTATGAGGAAGAACCTCTTGTGGTTGCAGTCATTCAAAAACTTTCAAAAACGTTTGTTCTCACTACTTCCGCTCCCTCTCACTATTCATTGTCTAGTTCGTTCGAGCAGGTGTATCTCACTCCATTCTCTCTCTTTCTCTTTCTCTCTCTCTCTAAACTACCAAGACCTATCAGTCTAATAGCCTTTTTTATTTTTAGTTTTTTTATCCTAATGTGGCTGTGGTCACTTCAATCACAGGTGAAAAAATCCAGGACGTGTGATGTTTTCTGAGCAAGTTTATAAAACAGACTGCTGATGAACAAAGTCAACAGAACACAGAGCAGACACACAGGAACACAACACTGTAAAAAGTGTCAGAGGCTGATGTAATCTGTCAACATGTAGAGGTTAAAATAGGTTAAATAAACTGATGCTTCAAACCATAAAAAGGAAAAAAAAGAAAAGAAAAAGATGAGCAACAAGATAAAAGCCATCATGGAAAACCCCTCTCACCCTCTCTACAACCAGTTGTGGCACAAAACAATATCAACTATTTACTGTATGTAGACATTGTGTCCCCTCACACACGCCTGGCAGAGATCTGCACTCGAATGAGCACACTCATCTAGTGTTATTCTATTTATTTATATAACCCAGTGAAAGAGTTAGGCCTCCTTATTAATCTAAGAAGGAAGTCAGTAAACTACAGAGATTGATGCATTTTTTTTGTTGCCCAACTTGACTATATATTCATTTATCAGCACTTTTTTTTGTACGGACCATCAATCTGACCTGTCATGGTAGGACTAGTTTTAGGGGGATGTAGATTTCATCATCCTTTTGGTTTTATCTGTAACATGAACAGACTTGGGTTGGCCTGGGTACTTTTTCAGAAATTCTTCACTCTGGATACCTAAAAGTGTTTTGAAATGTACCAAATGCAAGACAAAGCCTGTGCATTGTGCAAGAAGTCTTGCACAGAGCTATATTACTTCCTTATTGGATATTTCATCTTGTGTGTGTGCGTGTGCGTGTGCGTGTGCGTGTGCGTGTGCGTGTGTGTGTGTGTGTGTGTGTGTGTGTGTGTGTGTGTGTGTGTGTGTGTGTGTGCGCGTGTGCATGTCTCTGAGAGAAATGTACTGTTTTTATTTGAGCTGAGTTCAGTCCTGAGCTTATCTGTAGTCTTTGAACATTGATTTCAGACAGTCTGGTCTAAACATGCAGATTACAGAGAGTCTCTACCACTAGCCCGTCCACTGTCTTCAGTACTTGCACCATGACAGAACATGAACTTTTGCCGGCACGTCCTGTCTTATCCCTGTGCCTGCCATCTTTTTATTCCCCAGCATTGCAGGCCAGTGTTGAAACTTGCTAGCCCCCCTCGTGATGCAGCTCCCAGCATGCTATAAGTAGCTGTGGCAGTTGGCTGTCGGAGACTGGTGTGAGAAGCTGTTACTAGTGTGAATAATCACCTCCAGCTCAAAATTTTATCCACTGATAATGGCCAGCAGAAGCTGCAACAGGATGAGATCCTCAACCACCCAGAATGTGTCTTTGAACCAAATTTAGACGTCTCAGACCTCTCAGCCTGCCTGTGTGTGTTTTAGGGGAGGTGTATCTGAAGGAGAAGTAGGCATGTTTTATGTGTTTGTTGCCAGAAATGAAAAGGACTGCCCAGCAGAAATGAAAACAGAGAAACCAGTGCTGTTGGCTCGGTTATGAGTCATTTTAACACAGGAATATGAAGTGCAGAAAGCGAGTCAGAGAGCCATAATGTTGCAAGTCAAGGTTCAGTAGTTGAGGATGCAGCTGAGGATTCTGGCTCTTTTCCTCTGATTTCCTTACATGTTCTCACTCTCTCCTTCCTCTCTTACTTTTCCGTCTCTGTTGGTGTACGTGCACGATGCAGTGCTGCGTATTTTAAGGCCCGGGACGCATCAAACCAACTCAGAAAAACAAGCACTGACCGAGACAGATGGGCAGATCACTTTGTGTCCCTTTTTGTCTGGTGCAAAAAATTGTCCATGAACACACCGACCAACAGACTACAGCTGATCGTCAGCATGCACACATGTTCTGCACAAACAAACCAGGAGCCTCCGGATTGCGGAAAGATGAAAAAAATAGTGTTAGGCCTTCATTTTCTGCCATTCTAAGTCTCTCTGAGGTTTTTGTTATATGAATCAGGGATGTGTGTGGCATTATCGGTCTGAAGGTGTTTTGCTTGTGGAAAAAAGTTTGTTTACCACAACCAGGTCTCTCTGGTTAGCTAGCTTGCTAGTCAGTTAACACAACATAAACACAACTGAATTTCTGTTTCTCCTCTCTGAAAAGAACTGACGAGGTCTGAAGGTACCAGCCACACTGCACAGATTACAGATGATACTTGACCACAGACGACCTAATTCAACCAGAAATTAACCAAAGGCCGGCCGTCTGCTTGGTGTTTCTGTATTAATTCGTGGTTTGATACCCTCATACTTTGGCAGCACCCTCAAATTTCTTTGTACGTAAGAGTTGCCTTTATTGATCCCCTGAAGGAAAAATTCAGAATGCCATCAAAAATAAGAAATAACATAGTTGATAATGTTTTGGCTCTATCACCCCAGTGCAAGAAGTTGTGCAGACAGGAATCTGTAGGCGTTGAAAGCCCTGTAAAGGCAGTGACAGTCTGATAGAGAGAGGGCCGACTGCCCGCTGCCAAAGTCTCACAGCACAGGGTTAATCTTGGAGTGTGGATATAGTGTGGATGCACTGACAGCTGTTGATTTTAGTGATGGATGGGAATTAAGTCTGAAAACATATAGAGAAGTGACTCTCTGAAAGAAAGTTGTATCAATCACAGTCATTTTTTCCAGGCAGCCTACAGTAATGCTTAGATTACAGCAGTGTCCTTCCACTTGTTTGCTTCTGTTGGTCAACAGCTGCGTCACTCCTCTGTCAACAGGGTTCAATCATGCTTTCACACACACACACACACACACACACACACACACACACACACACACACACACACACACACACACACACAGAGACCAGCTGGTGCTTCTGCTGTTAGGCATCCCTCCACATAGCTCATTAGTGCAGGACGTCACACCCCCTGTCACTATTAACACACTGGAGCTCCAAAACGAGCTGCAGTGACCTCATATAATGAGGATACAGGGGAAGAGATCAGGTGTACCTGTGCACTGGGCGTATCTCCATTTCTATAAGCCTGCGCTGTTCATTTTTCCTGTGAAAGTGTTCTTGATCACCCTTCCATGTCCTTTCACCATAAACTCTCCCCCTTTGAGGTCTGACATTTGAGATTGTTTTTTTACTGAAAAACAGTTTCCTGTTTTAACTCTGCAGCTTGTGGTTGATTGCTTATTTTCCGTGTCAGTCATGATGGTAGCAGGAAAAGCACACAGCATCTATGTGCACTTGCTGTGTCGGTCTGCAGTGGAAAGTCTTGCTGTTTGTTGATTGTGTGTTCCATTTATATATAATGTGTAGTATGTAATGTGGTGTTTAAGGCATAGCTTTCTCAAGAAACTGCTAAGATAGAATGGTCATTTTGTGGTGTACTGTATATCATCTGAAGTTCGAGTAGATGTCGTGCCAGAGCTAAACAATAGCTTTGAAGAGGTTTATAAGTTGTGTTTTAAAAAACATACAGAATTACATTATAGTCTTAACCGCGTTCAAAGCCAGTGATAGTTCACCATGAACAGCATTTCCTTAGACCCAGTACCATTCTCTCTCATATAGACAAACCTTAATTAAAGCCTCTTCAGATGGCATTAGTATTTAATGATGCAACTATGATTTTTAGTATTGGTTTATCTATCTTTTTATTTATTTACTTATTTATTTATTGTTAATAAAATGTTTATGGTACAATTTGTAGTATTTTTCACAGCCTCTTTGCACAAAATTAGTATAATATAGCTCACTTTGAAAGTGGCATCTCAGCAGGAAATAAGTCACATCCTGTATTGCTGGTTTACTCACAAGTTCAGTCTGGTCAGGCTTGTTTCAAACCCACGAGCCTGTTGTTTAAATTCCACACAAAAAATTTACAGATGCACTAAAGAACAAAAATGTGAGAGATATATAATACTGTGAGAATGCACACCAGCACACAATTCCTGTTTGAAATTCCAATAATCTAGAAAAGTTTCTCCCAGTGGGTCCCGTACGACGCAAAACAGTCATGATGCATCATTGCAAGCCTTTTAGAAAGTTGTGGCATTCAGTTCAGTTGTTTACACCTTGAATTTGTAGTAGTTACTTGTGACTTGCAACTTATGAACCCACAATGAAAGTTAAAATAGAATAGAATCATCATTTATGGATGGACATTTGTTAAATGAAGAAATTGGAGGAACTCGTTGTTTGGAGTATTAGTGGTATTGGTCCCACGGTTCTTTTGACACACTTGACAGTTGACTGATGGACTACATGAGTTATCAGCTTGATTTGGAAAGTCCTCTGAGTTCTGTTTTGTTTCTGTTCCTGTTTGTTTGTGTTTTGGCATTTCGAAGAATAATTTTGTCAGAAGTGAACTTTGTGTTGGAACTGACTTTAGCTGGAATGAGCAGTACTTCATGTGAGTCCATATTGTTGTAGGGAATCATAACACTCTACCCCTCACACATGCACATGGTCCTTACACAGTAATTGAGATACCAGGTAGGCAGGTTAGTAATTGCTGTTAACAAGGGATGTAACAAAAGTTGTGGCAAAATTTTGCAATCCAAGAAATATCCACTGGGGTAAAGAAAAAATGTTGATGATTTAAGCTGTGGTCCAATATCTAAGAATAGTCATCATTTTCTCCTCTTCACCAGCTCTTCTCCATATACGCGGGAGAATGGGAGGCCTCTGCATTTCCAGCCCCCAACTCTGGAGTTTGGGACGCAGTAAGTACCAGTTTAACTTCCTAATTTCACATGACATTTAGGGTTGGCACAGTGGGTAATGTCCCTTGTGGCATGTAGGCATGTAGGCACAGAGTCAAGACTGTTCTTATTAGCCTCTTACTGGCAGTGACATTATTTTGTAATCAAAACATTTCAAAGGACATGCTCAGATCTTCATGTTTCATGGTCAAGTTACGTCACTGAATGATAAACACACAAACCAACAGCTATGGAGTCATCAGTTATTCTTCTGTGATTTTCCTTCCTTTTATTTTACTCCACTGGCAGTAATGAGTTGTTGCACCTTGTGAAATGCTTCAGTGTGCCCACCACATCAATCCATATTTTGCAAAAACAAATTCATGAAATGCACATATATTGTCGACCAGGGATTTCTTCCATATTGTAGATATTTCCCTTAGTCATTTGACCATAGGAAAAAAAAAATACAGACTGCCACAGAGCGTAAGTACATCCAGCACATTGCAGAGGTTTACATCATCAAATTATACACTGACAGATCCAATAAATAGAAAATGACGTACAGATGTTCTTCATATTTATACTGAAAATTACAAACTCTATATTAAACATGCTCAAAGTGTAGATCCCGGCTAAAATCGACTTCACTTCCCACAGTGTTAAGAGTGATGTGGAAAATGGTCCTTCACTACCATGTAGGATAAATATTATAAGTCCACCGTCTTAATTTAACCTGAGTTCTGGCAAGTATCACAAAAAAGCCGCAGAATCGGCTTCATAACAAGCAACTTTCAATATGATGAATGCCACAGTGAGGGAGGAGGATTGCATAAAGCAGGGGGGGCCTTGAAACAATCTCGACAGAACCCTAAAGAACAGACAGGATGACCTAATATGGCAGTGAGCTCTCTTTCCCAGCAGCCAGGCACTCGCTGCAGAGGGTTGACCCCAGTCTGAAAGGTTAAGAACTCCACTGTTTTCCTCCGTGATCCCAAAACAACCAGAATAGCATAATCATTGCTGTGGTTGGACAGCGGTCCTCAGTGCTACTATTGAAGGCAAACGCTTGCAGTCAGCATACATTTTATGGGGAATTTTTGAAATTGTTTCCATCTTCCATTTCTGGCCTGTGTTTTCATTACATATGGTTTCTGAGTAGTCGCATATTTTGTGTCATAATCAAAATGCTGAAATGACCACAGAAAGGTTAATTACATTATTATCTAAATATTGGGTCAGTGAATTAAAATTGCTAGGAGGCGGTGTCATGGCTTTAGCATCCATAGCTGCCTGTGCAACTGGCTCACTGAACTGATGTTAATTAAGATGTCTGCAGCTGGAGTGCACAGAAAGATCTTGTTTGACCATGTAAAGGGGAAAAAAAACACAATACGGTAATGTGGTGATCCAAAACCTACACCACACCTGACCAAGTAGAAGAAAAAGTTTGCACATTTGAATCGGACCAGCCCATTTCCTCATTTAAATCCTGTGGGGCTTGTGTTTCACTTTCTATAAAGGAAACTCAAGCCAGAAACCCCCAACAAGCAAGTAGTAACTGAAAGAGGCTGCAGTTAAAGTTTAGCAAAGTGCAGCTTCTCTAACCCGAGGTTAAAGAGTCACAGATTTGCTGACTTTTGTCAGCCCTGAAAATATCAAGTGACTTTGTTCTAACATGTATGGAATGATAACACTCAAATAAATGATAATATAATAAGAAGTAATGTTCAAATAAAATCTGATATTCTGTACATGTGCCTCGTATTCATGTTTTGATCTGATATAAATTTCATGAGTATGCACTGTGCAGCAAATTAAGCAATGCTGTTTAACTGTCCTGGTACTTAAGCATTTCACTGCATCTGTCTGAATCACACTGCATTCTCATATTCTCTAAAACTGAATATAAACTTCTCAGCTATAGATGGAATTGGCTGTCAAGCTGAAAATGCTGAACCAAACTTATAACCACTTTGACCATCTCCATTTTCTCTGCACAGAAATGGGACACATGATATAGGTTGTGCATCCCCACCTCATGATATTTGCTCATAACACACTGCCCCGTTCCCAAACTGCTACAAAGCAATAAAAATGGTACCTTTGTGTCCCTGCAGAGAGAGGGGCAGTCATGTACAAACAAACCGCCATTGACTGCTTACTTATTACATCAGGGTTTCTCCTCGCCCAGATTCCATGTGCTGCTTGGTGTTCACTATGTCCAACCCAATCTAAACACAACACGCTGACTGTCTCAGCGTTTGGCCTGCTCCTGTGCAGAGCTTCGCTACAGAAGAGGAGGACAGACAGTGTAGATCAAGTCTGTAATATCTGCACACACAAGTACAGGGGGACAGATTGTAGCTTTACACTTTTTATATTAGTGCAGAAGTGGAAACAAAAACAGGTAAATGTCTGACAGTTAAATCTGAACTGCAAACTGCCCTCAAGCTAGAGTCTTACTTTCCCCTTGGAGATTTTGAAGCATTATTATATTTTTTTATGATTCTTGTTACTTTTATTTTTTAATCCTTGTTACTGTGAAATTGTTTTATGTGTTATGTCTGTTTTGCTGATTGTGTTCTGTGAATGTTTCTCGTTCTCAGGTCTGTCATAGAACAGAGATCTTAATCTCAACGAGACTGCCTGATTAAATAAAAATAATCAATTCTAAGTCATTGGCGCAGAAGTTGACTAAAGAAACTGGAATAGCAAGTTCTTCTTCTAGCTGTCTAATTCCATAGAAATGTTCCTGGTCCACTGCCAGTGCTTCTTCCTTCTATTATTAGTCTATTATTTCCCATTATTAAAAAATGCAGACATTCACATAAACATCCCACTTAGCAGCGTTCCAGCTGCTGAATGAAGCAGCATTTTCTGTGTAGTTTTTGTTTTATGGTTAATCCACAAAACAGGTTAATGTAATGTATTTTAATTCAGTTAAGTGAAAATGAATATAAGTTAGCCTCTGTTGTTAAAACAGGAAGAATGAAATTGTTTTGTAGCCAAAAGTTGGACTCAAGTTTTTTTAGGTACCTCCATTGTTAGAAGTGTAGGTGTGAAATACAGTACGTGTCGTAACAGTGTACTCTTTTGTAAATGTAGTCATTTGAATTCAGCCACTCAACATTCAGAAGTGCCAGCGAGGGCCAAGAGAACGCCGGTTTTCAAACCAACCAAAGACTTAAACCATAAATGGTTAAAGAAACATTCCTCATAAATATTTGTACGCTTGTAAATGTGTTTGTCATTCCATTCTTAGGGATAGATTTTTTTTAAATAGCCCTCATTTCTTCCA
This sequence comes from Holocentrus rufus, assembly GCA_900302615.1. Taxonomy (NCBI): domain Eukaryota; kingdom Metazoa; phylum Chordata; class Actinopteri; order Holocentriformes; family Holocentridae; genus Holocentrus; species Holocentrus rufus. The sequence continues at coordinate 11,460 of OMLF01036485.1, read as the reverse complement.
ATATTATTTGTCTGTAGTTTACCTCTGACTATGGGGCCTTTCTCTGATTACAGAAAATGAATTGCTCATCTATAGCATAGAGGCAAATGACTTGAATTATTGCTTTTCCACAGTGATAGGATGCAAAACACTGTCAATGTGTAGATCTATTCAGTGTCAGTCTCCTCCATAGCATTACAGTAACTGTATTATTACCATATTCACCTCTATTTGTGATTAACTATATATGGTCACACAACCAAAAGTAGTTTAAACTTGTTGCATATGAATACAAACGTGCATACTTTCACATTAACTCCCTTTGTTTCTGCGTCAAAACACTTTTCTAGTTTGGCTGTTGTCAGTGAGAACAGTGGGTGTGTTTGTTGATGTTAGCATCTGACGCTATCTGTTCAAGGCTTAAAAATAATTGCTCTGTTGTTTTGGGTTTTGAAAGGTGTCAGTTGCTCAATACTCCTCAGACATACAGATTAAGTCCTGCTGTGAAAATGCTGTGAAATTTCTCCATTTAAAACTCAAAGGGGAATCTTTCAAACTACATGATCAAGATTTTGCACCTAAACCTGTATAGATAAAGTTTTCTACTGACTTCATTGAAATTGCCTGTAGTATGACTATTTTTTGCTGCCAGTACCACCTGGTCTTAATGGGTTTAATGGGCAATACAGGTACTTTGTCATATAAAAGCAAAATAGATCATTGTGCCCAAAAAAAATTGTTGTATGCTTCTAGATTTCTAGCTTGGGAGCCATGGCATTTCATGGGTCAAAGCTTAGTGCAAAACCCTTTTTATTTAATTATCTGCCTTTCCGGTGTTTTCACAGGCCGCTGGGGCTGCCAAGAGCTGAAACCATATATATACACAACCCCAGTCAAGATCTCCCAGTGACACTGCTGTCAATGTTTACATCCAGCAGGCATTTTCACATGCCTTCCTTCCACAGAAGGGTAAGAGTGTGTGTGTGTGTATGTAAACTGTCCACAAATAATGATGCTTGGCGTTTTTGCACTTTTTAAGTTGTTATATGCTTACCACTTAATGTTTCTCCTCCGTCCTAGGTGATCCCACCCAGAGGGAAGGCTTCTTTTAAACTCATCTTCCTCCCATCCAAGAAGGGCAGTGTAGAAAACTCATTATTTATAAACACATCAGCTCATGGGCTGCTATCATACCAGGTCAGTTCCACAACAAACAGTTTCTGTTGGGAAAAGAGGGAACTTCCACATAATTTTTGCATGTGCTCAAGACTTAACGAATGAAGCTTTGAGTAATTTACAGACTCAAAGCATCTAGAATAGTAGTTACTACCTGGCTACTTTGAGAAATTTTGATGTTGTTTTGATATTTATACTGTAGCTCACTGTTGCCTCTGGCTACAAAAAAGCTAGTTTCACACTCTTTTTTTTTGTTTACACCTTCTGAATGTTCTCTGCTTCCATTTCACATCAGTCGACCATCTGTTTTGGCTCCGTTTCAGCTAGAATGGACCCAGTGAATAATATGTATTCAGCCGTTTGTGAGCTCATGTTCTGAGATCACAAACCGCTGTGTCCTCTCGTCTTACCTCTCCAGCCCCGTGTCTTTTTGTGCGCATTGTCATTGTTAGGTGTCTCTCATGTTTTTTGCCGCAGGCCTGCTGTGTAGTCACGAGCAGCAGTCGACCTCAGGCAATACAGTGTCAATTCCAGGAAGCTCAACTTGTGTGACAGAGCTCAGCTTTTTTTTCAACTTCACTGCGATCAAGCCAAATCATAATGAACAATAGCGACAAGCTCGTAGGGCCACAATAATTGGCATGAATTGTGTTTATCTCAAATTAAACCTGCACAGCAGCATTACAGATGTTAAAGAGCTGAGTAAAAATATTTAGCTTTATTATTGGCAAATGAACACGCCCATGAACACACCTCAGTTCTCATGCAGGGCAACGCACTTCTTACACGTGACAAAGGCAGTTAAAATTGTCACTTTCTTCATATGGCCCAAACAGTAAACATTTTGTTTTTCCATCATTTTCATTTTCTTTAAAATGGAAATCAATGAATTCATTCACCTGAGTCACTGTGTTTCTCATAGTTTTTTTCCCTGACATTCTCCTGAATAGCAAGCCTTACTTTTGGTTCTAGGATTCTGTACTTCTTAGACTATACTCAGGTAATGAGCAGGTCCTTTTTAAAAAGTATGAAAATATTAAAATTCAGAGTCTTAAAAAAATATCACCATGTCTTGAATACTAGTTTCTAGAGAGTCATCAGAGTTCTGTTTTTTCACCATGTGATGACAGTTTGTGCTGCATGTCTGCTGTAAGATGACAACAGAAGAGTTAGTGCAATATGCAAAACAGTTTACAGTAATCTCAGGCAGAAGTAGTTTGGTTTTCTGGGTATTGTTCTTTATTTTGAGTTTTAAATTATTTTGAAGTTCAATCCTAGGTAGCATCTTAAAGAGTTCTCTGAAATTCTAAAATTGGCATTTCTGCAGAAAGCCACTTCAGAGGCTTTTGTTGAAAATGTGTCCATTCAGGTTATACTGTAAAGCTATTTCTTCGTCTTTATTATTAAGCACAAAACACTGATCACATTGATAGGGACAAGAAGCTGAATTCAAACCCTGTAAATGGCACTGCTCCATTGTTTACATGGTTACTGCCTGCACATGATGCTGTGAATCCCTACATGTTAACTATTTCTGTTCCAGGTATTTGGTGTGGGAGTCCACCAGGGCTCATTAAAGTCTGTCCAGAGAAAGGATAGTCTGCTAATATTTCCTCACATCCAGAGCATTAAGCTGACCCAAACTCAGGTATGTATTTAAATGTCTTAACTCTGTTCTCAGTGGTTTGGGCAGGCCCTGCAGAGAGGGGGATGACATCTCATCATTAGAAACAGCTGACTTTACCCATCCTGCAAGCCCTGATAAACAGGCAGCTTCATACACACATACACGCGCACACACACACACACACATACACACGCACACACACACACAAGGGCTTTGTGGAAAAACGCTCACAAGCAAGTGTTACCGTGAAATTACTGTAAGCGTGTGTGTGTGTGTGTGTGTGTGTGTGTGTGTGTATAATCAGCATGCAGGATGTCACTCACAGACATTTCTTTGGTTTCTTTCAAACAAACCATCAATGTTTGTGCATAGAGTATCACCATATATATTCACTTTTAAAATAATACATACCTTATACATTCATTTTTGTGTACATATTGTATTATTCAGACAAGTTCCAAACCCATAAAAGTACACACAAAAATAGACAAATTAGCATGCAGTTTCAGAAGTACGTAAAAGGAGTGAAAGTGTGTGAGAAGCTATCTCAAAAGAGCCCTCGCCTCCACAACAGGAAGTGGGGTGGCAGTTGCAAAATGTCAGCTTGGCTGAGTGCAGCGAGAGCGTGGTTCTCACATTCAGTCAGGCTGCTACTTATGCCGAGTGCAGCTCTTTTCCTCTCAGCTGTGTTTCAGCATATGCCAGTTAACAACAAAGTTCCCTATGTTATGTGCTTAATATCATCAACCCTGCCCATTAGGCCTAAAATTAGCTTCCAGTGTTTTGCACCAAATGTAAATTGTGCCAGTTTGTTTGTGTTCCTATGTTTGTTTTACATGCACAAACACACTTAATTGAAACTGTGGCTCTGGAATTCATTTGTTCCCCCATGTTTCTGTTAATATTTGCAGTAGACACAGGCTGGCACTGTAATGTGAAAGCTAAGTTTTCTGTTTGTAGTTTTATGAAACAGCCTGTTGACAATCACGTGTTTAAGTAACAGGTCACGAGTTTAAATGCAGATCTCCTCATGGTGTCGGCGTCCCTCCCTGTTTCCGCCACCCAGCTCTGATTGCACCACTTTCATATTGATTAACTGACATGTTCAAATCCACGACTGTCTAAATGCTACAACCTGAGTCAGACATAATCTCCAGCATAGTCACAAACAGAAAGATAATTTACCCAGATGCAACCTTGTTTATTGGTATTAAGATTTTAGTTCAGCTGTTCATTTGTCTGTTAGCAGACACACTGGTAGTGCCGCCCATTTTCATTTGCCTACAATACATACTCTATACGTTTGTTACTAAGGCTTTTCCTTATGAGTGCTAAGTATTATGCATGACATTTTCAACTGAGGCTGATGGAAACACAAGACAGCTGATTTTTTCAAAATAGTGTGTGTAACGATTACACACAAAGTTTCGAAACTAGGCAATACTCAACCACTAACCACACTTCCTGTATTGTTGCGTCCCCTGCAGGAAGATGCCTCCAACATCACAATACTCGGTCTACTTCTGGAGTGCAACTTGCCCAAGAGTATGTTCAACAATAATCAGGTACTTGTGTTTCGTAAATTTGCTTCAGTGGTTGCTGTTATTTAATTGTCCAGTCATCAGGCCAACGGGTCATTCTATTTTTCACATTCAAGTTGTTTTGACTCATGAAACATTTTATAATTTGATGTTGCCACAACTGACTAATTAAGCTTTTTCAACATAAAAGGGACTTGACCTCTGAATTTACAATTGAAGTGCACTGGTCCTGAAGAGACGACTCTCCAATCTATTCCTATGAAGAATCCGTCAACTTTAACTAATTGCAAAGGATTCCTATAACATGAAATTCTAAACCTTTTTAACATCACGAATTTCATTTGTGCACTCATTGTGCATTTGTTTTACACGCTTGAATTTGCAGGCAGTTACAGCAGTTACAGCGTTTGTTTAAGGAAAAATAAGATGGCATTGGAAGAACATGAGACATTTCAGACGTTCTGCACCACTGAGGAAAAGCACATAGCAGTACAAAGGAAGGCGGTTCCTCATGTACCTTAATTTTTACAGCGCATCATCCTACATGCGTTTTTATGGTACAGGTTCCTACATTGTTAAACAGAAGCTGAGCTGTTCCTGCTGCTCTCGTCACACCCACCACACTGGGCAGGAGGCCAGCTGGTGTACAACTGAAACAGGCGGCGCGATTTGGCATCTCTTTTCCTCTAGAACCCCCCCGAGGAGTTTGAGATCTCCTGCCAGGCTTTTAATTGCTCTCTCATGAGACTCCAGTAATTGACTTGGAGCTCCCAGCGCTCAGGTGGAGCGGTGATGCAAGAGAACGCTGCAGAGGAACCAGCCTCATCGTCATAATCGCACCAACTGAAATCATCCTTGCTTTTATTTGCACGAGTATCCTGGCTGCGACCGTTGGGCTTGTATCTAAGGATCCACACCAGCTCCTCGCTTATTTTTAACTCCTCTTCCAAGTCTCCGCAAACAAAACTGAAAACTGGCCTTGGATCAGTGTTGATACTGCTCACAGATGAAATGAGCCTTATAGGAAGCAAGTGGTGGCCTCGGTTTCAGGGGATTAGGTTTGCTATTGCAGGCCTGAGCCCTGGTGGCACCAGGCCAGGGAATCTGTCTACAGGTTGTCAAGTCATGATTCACCCACTGAGACAAGCCCTGGTTTGCAGTGAGATTTGCACTCCCCTAACTGATCTGTCGGCTTCAAGAGAGTGTTAGTCACAGGGATGGGGAGGGGGAAGGGTGCCGCCCGCCTGTTTCTGCCTGTCGATGTATGCGTCCGACTCTACGGTTGTCTGTCAAGAGATATGACGATAATTCACTCTGAACAAAGTGTTCCTGCAGTGTGTTGCTTCACCATAACTTTGCATGACCCACACTGGGAGCTAATCTGCTTAAATCAGCAGTTAAAGATCAGACAATTTCATTACCTTACCCACTTTTATTTTATCTAAAGCCAATAGCAAAACCTTCAAAAAGCTTGTTAGAAGACACTTGATAATGTGGTACAGTTGGTTCAAATGTTTTTTAATTTAACTTGTTTTAACTTAAACATTTTTTTCACTCCCACTTTTAATATGTGAGTATCATTGGTGCGAAGGCGTCGTTCATTGTGTAACCTACGTCAAAGTGTTCCTAATTTTGATTTAGCTGTATCCCGGTTTAAACTTTGTATATATGTTTTGGAAGTATTTTGTATTTTATTTGGACCCCAGAATAGCTGATATGACTAACCACTACTCACTGCAACAGCTAATTTGGATCCTTAAATCAATAAATACAAATACAATCTGTCTTTCTGCGCCACATCTTTTTTTCTTTCTTTCCCCTCAGTCTTTATTTTTGTCTTTGTTACTTTTATCTTTTATTTGTCTCCAATCTCCAATGACTCTTCATTCCTCCCAT
>OMLF01036480.1:2643-24776 GCA_900302615.1 Holocentrus rufus | reverse complement strand
TCGGCTGAGCCTGCTCCTGAACGCCACATAGCACAACACTACTCAGAAGTGGAGAACAGACTGCTGAGCCTGCTCTTGAACGCCAAACAGCACAACGGTACTCAACAGTGGAAAACAGACATCTGAGCCTGCTCCTGAACACAACACAACGCCGTTGAGAGCAGACGACTGAGCCTGCTCCTGAATGCCACACAGCACAACGTTACTCATCAGTGGACAACAGACGGCTGAGCCTGCTCCTGAACACAACACAGTCAAGAACAGACAGCTGAACCTGCTCCTGAACGCCACACTGCACAGTGCTGCTCAGCAGTATTGACAAATAGCTGAGTCTGCTCCTGAATGCCACACACCTCAACACAGTCGAGAACACACGTCTGAGCCTGCTCCTGAACACCACAAAGCACAATGCTATTCAGTGGATAACAGATGGCTGAACCTGCTCCTGAACGCCACACAGCACAACACCACTGAGTTTGCTGTCAAGAATAGAACGATTAGACTGCCACACAACACAGTTGAGATCAGACAGCTGAGTCTTTTCCTGAACGCCACACAACTCAACACTACTCAGAAGTGAAGAACAGAAGTCTGAGTCTGCTCCCAAACGCCACACAGCATACCACAAATCAGTGTGGCTGCAGGTTCTTAAAGAAATCTTAAAATGTTTGCGAAATCAAAAAAGTAGCGTTGGTTGCTAGATAACATAAAAGTTGATAGCCAAGGTTGGATTGCATATTTAGGATTTCCTAACCCGAGATGAGATAAGATGTAGTCAGATAAGACAGAATTCCTAATGTTAGTCAGGGTTTGCTTATCTGATACAAAATTTGAAAAAATCCCATCTCAAATCCTGCCTATCTTAGGACTAAATTTAGGAAATGTAAGTATTAACCTTGTTGCAGCAGTCTGGCCAGCCAGTGGCAGATCTATTTGTGTCCAGCCCAGCACCGGCTTTGGTTCTCTTTGAGGCCCAGTGTTCTGAACAACTTAAAAAGTTCTCACACTAGTTGGGCCATGCCCATTTCCTCCCAGGCCACATCCACTTCTATTTTTTGCAATTTGTGCAAAGGGTGCCTTTTGGGATGCCCCACGTGGTACTGATCAACATGCGTCTTGTTTCCCCCATCAGATATATGCAATTACATAACCAACAGCCTATTTAGTGTTCCTCACAACCTGACAATTCAGCTGTGGCACAGAAGAGGGGCAGCCTGTATTCACTTATTCACTTCATCATGGATAGAGAGGATAACACAATGCGCACCTGGTGCAGCAATAGAGGTTTATTTAGATCAATTCTATACATCTACACACTGACCAACTTTTTATTGGAGCAAATGTACTGACATGATACTGGTGCGCTACAGATGACCCTATTTGTAGGGAACACTGTAATAGTGGTATTTTTTTTTTTGTCCGCAACCTACATCTTGCAGTAGAAATTTTTAATACATTAACGAGAATCCCTGCCAAACAGGTATGCAGGCAGTATACAGGATTCACAATAGGTCTCCAAGCAGTTGTGCCAATAGCATGTTTACCAGCTATATAGAAAATATGCCTTTTCTGGCTTCTAAGTCCGAAACTATTTTTTGGATAAGAGCATTAGTAAAGTTTTTGCACTTTTTCTTACCATCAGAGCCTCTGTTTATCTTCCTTGCAGTGACCTGACAGCTCTCTCCACTGCTACACCTCTCCAAAAGATCTTTCCTTATATAGAGAAATGGGGGTGTGGTAGTATGCTATTTAATGAGTGTGGGCACGAACCTGCCAATTTAGAGTGATCCTGATTCACTAACATACGCACGGGGGTAATAACAAAATTGGCTGGTATGCACGTGTTATGAATCCAGTGGTAATTTTGCATGTGTACTTATTCTGTACACAAAGTAAGAATATTTCTATATACTACATACTAATGATTAATGAATAGATTTCTACAACTAAAACTCCATCCCTGCTTAAAATGTCCGCATTCCCAATACTGAGAAGCATTTTGGCTAAAAACACCTGCCAATATGTGGCACCAACACCAGACATGCCAGGACTGCAGCATTTTCCTCTGCCTCACCTGCTCACAAAGAGGGGAATTCCAGGTGTGTTGTTCCTCAGAAACATTGGTAGGTATCATAATCCCAGTGTTGTAATTGGATGCAGGCTTATGTCCACACATGACCATTTAAAACCATCCCAGTAATCCCTATTCTTTTCTCAGCCACTTGCAGTGTTGGTTAGCAGGACAGAGGGATTACACACTTTGCTGGAGACAATTCAAGTACTTTAGCAGGTAGGTCTACTCAATATATTATGCACATATAAAGAGTTTTTTGTTCAAATGAGATCCACCACTTCAATAGAGTGATAGCCATACATATTAATTGATGGTACTAAATTAAGTCAGGTTGTAGTGCCTTTTAACAATTTATTAATTGACAAAGATGGTAATTTTTAGTCTGTCCTCTACATTTTAGAAATATTGAATGATGAACTTAAGATAAAATTTTATTTTCCATAATGTACAATGCTGTTCCAGAGGAGAACTCTTTATGATGTTTTTGATTTGGTTTGTTGTATTATTATGTTGCATTATGTTGCCCATTATGTTGCCCATTTGGCGTATTTCCACAGACCTGTGTAACCTTAAGCTGACCATAGCCTAACTCTAACCCCAGTTTTAAACCAAAACCTAACGCTAAATTGACCTAATTTCCAACATTAACCTTAAAATTAACCCTAGCCAGACACCACATATCTACAGGTTAATTTTAACACACTTTTGAGTATCACATAAAAATTTGACTTTTTAGAGATACATCATAGTCACTTGACACAAAGTTGAATGTCAACATTGGGCTATCAAAATAAAGTTTGACCTACGTATTTCAACTAAAACTTTTATCCAGAGCAACTTACAGTTTGAATAATAGTAGAAACCGCTATGTTAGTCCCGCCCTTAGCTTCACTTTTTAATCACTGTAGTCCTGAGCTATGATACATTATGGGACACCATGGGACACTATGAGGTGTGTTTGTGTGTGTGTGTGTGTCCTGCTACAGCGTACTAGTGCTAATCAGAGTTTGATTTGGTTCCAAAGAGTGAAACCAGACCCTTCCACATAGCTGGAAGCTGCATTTCGTCATGGTGTGTAAGCGTCAATTCCTAAATAGCTATTATTACAGGCACCCACTTGTAATGAGGTCAGGGGTCGAGCAAAACTGAATATTCCTGTGATCCTATAATGATTGTGTATGATAGCCAAAAGACATGAGCAGAAAGAGAGATTAGAAAGGATTTATTTAGTTTTTTCAAGAGGAATACATGTCAATGACTAGAGATACATATGTCTCAGTAGCCCTGGTACAGCCTTCTTTCACACTCTTTATTGTTTACCTACTTAGTGGGTTAGAGGAAAGAATCCAGAGACAAAGTTTTTATAAAGAGGGAGTGGTGCCTGTTTTGATCTGTTCTAATCTGATTCGTCTCATGTTTAGCTTGTTTTCTCACCCATACGTCAGATGTTGCTACATTTACATCATATCTGCTAAGACTTGAGTCTTTTGCTCTCATGTGATTCTGAGTCCTGAGATCCAGGACAAACCGGTGGACTAAACTGGGGGTAATATATTAGCATTGCTCAATAATATATAGGTCTGCTCACCTATTTAATGTCATTAAACCACTGTGTATCATTTTTCTACATGGGAACACATTAAGGCAAAAATAAGATGCAACTATTGTGATGTGATGTCACAACTATATTGTTACATCTTATGTTTTATGTATATATACAGTAGGTGAGTATATTGTAACACTAAACTTTAACATGTTTTTATCAACTTGTTCCCGGTCCATTCCTCATTACTTCCAAAGGTTGAAAAAGGAAGCAAAACACTGATTATTCCAAACATTTTTTCTCTTGGAGCTAAGGGTGCAGCAGTAGTTTGGTAAGCATGCAGTCAAAAGTGGGACTTCTACAATGGTAACATCTGGACCAAACACCCACTAGCAAGGCAGTTCTCACCTGCCAACAACAACAGCAAAAAATAATAAAAAAAAGACAAATCTAGTTTGATGTCCACTTTCTTTTGATAGTCAGTTTGATATCCATTTTCTTCTGATCCATTTTCCCTCTGTGCGTCATTCCCCTCTTCTGATCTATGGTGAGGCAGTTGAGTGGTGAAGTGTGTTTAGAAACACTGTCCTTCAACTCGAGTACACAGGTTCAGTCCCCCATGTTACCAACCATCCACTCTGCTAAATTGTTCCTGAGAAAGATGTGTAAAAATCTAAAATCAGAAAAGTAGTTCATTTAAAATGCTCTTGTAGTGAAAGTTACTGAGTTAGTTTTTAGAAAAGAGAACAGTGTAATGTGATCTTTTCCATGGAACTCTGAAAAGAAAAGACAAAACTGGAAAAATAAATAACACATTGAATGTGACAAAGCAAAGAAAGTTCCTCTTCTGTGCTGACTGACTGTTTACTGTGTGTGAAAACAGTTTGCCAGTTTGTTGATTATGGAGAGACAACAAAATTTGTACTCTGTAATGGGTGAGATTTTAAAATGTAGTGAGGAACAATACTTAACAAAAGCATACTTAAGTAAAATTAAAATGACTGACTTGATGCTCAAAAATACAAAGCATACTCAGTAACTGGACAATCAGGCCTGCAGTCATCAGAAAATGTTATCTGCATGGTCATGTTCTGAAATAAATGTTTTATTTGGGTTAATATTTGAACATTGGTGTGCATGTAAATATCGTCATTGACACGTAGAACCTGCCCAGTATGACCAGTCTTCCATTTGAGCAGGAAGAGGTTGAATGCCTTGCTCAATGGCAGCCTCCTGTTGAGTTTTGATGGAGAGGAGGTATTTCTCATTGACTTTCTCCCTCCAGATTTTCTCTAATTTTCTGTAGATTTGAACCAGTGACCCTCCAGTCTCAACCATTATCACCTCTGTTCCCAACTGTCCTCCAGCAGCCATGGTGGACGCAGCGGCCGCAGAGCAGTTCCTGGATGCCAACCCAGAGTTTGCCAAGAAGTACTATGACATGTACTTAAGGCCCAAGATCATCTCGGATCTGCTGGACAGCGGTCGGAAGACGGCAATGGACGTCGGTACGTACCACGAGTTGTCATCTGTGGAGGAGAGCGAGGTTCTTTTTGACCTGATACGGGACATCCAGGACAACCTGCAGATGGAGAAGTCGGTCTTCAACCTGATGAGACACCTCAGCTTCATGATAAGGGCCGACCGCATGAGTCTCTTCATGTACCGGCAGAGGAACGGCGTGGCTGAGCTCGCCACCAGGTCTGCAGGCTTTTCTATAATTTGGTTGTATGAATTTATGAGGTTATTGTCTCTTTTTTACATCAATTTCACAACATTTCTTGGAAAGATTGCAAACTCAAACTTACTATGAAAGCAATATGTGACATTTGGACAAATTGGACACACCATTTCATGTGTTCACCCCAACAAAAAAGAGGGTTGAGTCTTTGCAATTAAAAGCACTTCATTTAAGGTTATGTTAAGGTTTTGGTCATAGTTTAATAACAGAAATTCTCACAGGAAATTAAAACTTTCCTCACATTAAAAAACTTGTTGCTGTGATTTGGGAAATGTAGTTTCCCAATAGTTTGTCAGAGTTAGAGATAAAGATCTCTACTCATCTGCCCCCCGACTACTTCCTGTTTCTAGTTGTCTTGTCCACATCCTGTAATTCCATCCCGGTCAAGCAAAGAGATTTCTTACTTTTTGTGCGTTATGAATACCTTATTTACATTTTACTACATTATACTCATTTCACAATATTTCATGAGACTAGACTATTCTGTATCTACAGTTTTATTCATCCAGACAAAGTTTACTCACTCTTTTTTTAGTAAACTCTTTAGTAAGCTCACATTCATACAGTTGCACACTTTCATACCTGGGACCTGCTATGTATAAGCACAGTTGACAGCTCCACTGTTGTGATTTGGTTTTTCTTTTTTCTTTATTGGAAGATATTGCGGAAGAAGAGAGTGTATGACAAGCCAGCTTCTCTAGGCTTTAAACTTCTTAAGTACTGTTTTATTGTAATATTTGTCGTATATTTTTACTGCTCATCCCTGATCCAGGCTAAACACCAAAGTTGATTAAGGTTTTGTTGTCTATATCATAGAAAAAAAATCACAAACAGCATATCATAGACTCTGCATTGGTTTATTTTTTTGATTTTCAGTCACTGAAACTTTCTCAAGACAAGTACAACAGTACTTACATACAATCATCCAAAATGCAACATGAGTCAAAGATATGGAAAGGGGTGTGTCCCACTCGATCAACGCTGAGGTTATACACATTTTCTGATTTTTGTCCTTACATTGAATCATGATCCAGTTCTCAAAAATACATTTTCAAATATGCACACACATGTGTACAGCTAAATGCAGGACTATGAAGAAGTAAACAAGCGGCGGGCATCATGTATGTATCATGTCAAAGAAACAAGAAAAAGAGGGAGGAGGGTTCTAGATACACAGTTCTAGATACCATCTGAAATATTATGTTGCGGTCAGAAAGTAAAAATTTACCCTCATTAAACTAGAAAAATTAGAGCCGTCTGTATGGCCACAGTTTATCAGAAAACCTTTATGTGTTTTTTTTGTCTTCACAACATTTTTCACCATTCTCATCAAAGGAGTTGAACTATTTCTCTGCTCTCCAGGTTATTTAATGTCCATAAAGATGCTGTGTTGGACGAGTGCCTGGTGCCACCTGACAGTGAGATTGTGTACCCGCTGGACATGGGCATCGTGGGTCATGTGGCCACCACCAAGAAGATGGTCAATGTTCCTGATGTGACAGACGTAAGCAGACATAACTTGCTCCTTATGTGTGTGTGTGTGTATGTGTGTGTGTCAGATTTGAATTACATGAAAGACTCATCTGGTTCTGAAATGCCACCCACATGAGCTTTTCAACTAGCCAAAATTCTTAACTTTTCACTATACTTTATCCTTTTACTCATCTGATCCTCTTAGTGTTAGATATCAGTTTGATGTGCTGTGCATTCCAGAAGTTATTTTGTCAGGAAGTGTTACTTCCTACTTCCTGTAGTATTCTGACCAACCTGCCTCGTCTACTTCTACTTCAGTTAGTGATTTCCTTCATTTCCCAGAATAACTTTCAGCCCTTACCTAAAATGCACAAAACTCGATGCAGCATTGCATTCTGGTCTATGTGCTGCTCCTGTGTGGAGAAATATCTCTCTGTCCTCTTCTACGATGGATTTCTCCCTGCATGGTTGTTGAACGTCGGTGCAACATGGCGCCTCTAGAAAGAAGCCCTTGCTCTTTGATTGTGAGGGATTGACACCAAAACCTGACGTTGTTTTTTTTTAGATTGCTAAACATTTTCTGATATCAAACTCCTTTTAAGATGCTAGAAATATCTGAACGTGACGTCACAATGTCTATGATTGGCCAGCTATCACAGGAAGAGGAAACAAAAAATTAAACCGTTAACTGTTTTTCTTGAGTTTAAGCAGGAAGCACTAAAATGCTAAGCCTGTTGACTGATTTCTCTGAGCCAAAACAATGCCGCACAGAGCCACAGATTGCTCAAAGTTGTCATAAAACATAATCATAAACCCAGTTTGTTGATTTGGAATGTGCACCCCACCTCACAGATCACCTCTAAATGTTATCCACATACTGATATTGCTCATTGTGAACAATGGGAGAAATAAAGCAACTGTCAGAGTAGGGAGTGGAAATCAGCTTACTGCGGCTCTGTCTTTCTTTGACCAGCAGAGGGCGACATGACACCACAGTGTTTGTACCACTAATTCCTCCCTCCACCTACCAAAGCCAGCTCAATCCCATTATAGCCAATACCTTTGACATTTGAAAATGATTGGCAAGCTTATTCTCATGTACACTGCAAGTTTGTCGTGCTCCTGCTGGGCCACCAGCCTCCGCTAACCACACCTGCATGAAAGGTCACAGTTAATAAGGCAGTAGCCCACTCCAAATAAGTGATGGATTACAAGCCTCCCTCTGTATCAGTCCAATCACTTCCCTTCATGGGAGATTAGAAAACTCAGCCGCCGATGGACGAACAAAACTGATTGTTTCTGTTTTTTTTTTTTTTTTTTATCTACCAGCTCTTCACAGAACAAACACCATCTCGCTTTACAAAACCTCCGTCACGCCACAGCGACAGATGACTGCGAAATGGGAAATGTGGCAACTGGGCTGATATCAAAGCCTTCAGCCAGCGTTATGTGGGAATTAATATTCCCATATAATTGGCTGGCTTTATGATGCTAATGTACTGGGGATGGTAATTCAGAGTAAGGCAGAGACTTCAGGGGGGTTGAGAGAGTTCAGTATCTTCCAGCACTCTTTTCATCCCAGTCCAATCCAGAACAGGCTGGTCAGCCAGCCAGCCGCTAGTCCTGTGTGTGAGTGGAACTCAGGGATTATGTTTTGTTGGGATTACGTTGTTCCTAGTGAGCACCTCCCCCCTTCTTCCCTCAGTCTATCTTGTCATCCTCCTCCCTCCATCCTTCCCTCCTGTAGTGCAAGAGGCCTTTTTATCTGTCTGTCTATCTATCTATCTAAATATCTGTCTGTCTGCCTGTCTATCTATCTAAATATCTATTTGTCTGTCTGTCTGTCTGTCTGTTTGACTGTCTTCAAGTATTTGATTGTGAGGGAAGATTGAGCAGAGAACCTCAGTCTATAAGAAAACATATTTTTTTCTGATAAAATAATTCAGGATGCTTTTAAAATTGAGATATGGTTAGAAGCAGGCCAACAGAGGGAGGGAGGTGTGCGTGTGTGTGTGTGTGTGTGTGTATATATATGTATGTGAGTGTGTGTGGTGCATCTGAAGCCGGTTAATCTGTCCTGAATTAGAGCGATCCTGGATTACTCCCAGAGGTCACACAGGCCCTAAGCCATTTTCACAGACTCAGCGATAGAACACCTTTAATCTATTCCGCCACACTCTACTGGTTTTCTATGGTGGCACAGATACGCCCACTCAGTGTGTCATAACCCGGGGATGATGGTTTTATTGGGGATATAGCCCATATAAATATATAAATACATGCATACATACATATTAGTTATAATGTAATTGTATAGTATTAAAACAGAAGTGGTGTAGAAGTGAGGAGGGGGGATTTATAATATTGAGTTTTATCACTTAATATTTAGTTTTATAGTTAGCATGTAAAGTTTTATGCTTTCTCTAAACCCTCATATTAATTCATTCTGATGCTACAGAGCTAGAAACACTATCTAAAAAATATGTAAGTCTCTCTGCTTCCCATAACCAAAATCCAGCTGGAAGTCTGGGGATCATTTTATTTATTGACACATAGCTCCATAAAAAAAATTTGTATAAATATTTAAGTTGTGTTTTTATAGCAAAATATTTCCTGTCTTAAGTATAGAGCTCTCAAGCAAAGGTCAAGGCACTGTTTCTGCTAAGGATAACAAGCAGGATCAAGCTCTCTCTGGGCTTTAAGGGGTCAAAGGTCAGCCAATAACAAGCTGTCAAACTGCCCAGACCCCTGGCACAGTGTGTGAGTGTTTATTTGTTGGCTGTGTCAGGCTGCAGTCAAACCAGGATCATCATCAGCACCCTTGGACTTTCCTGATTTTGCCCATGGCTGCAGGAAGCATTAAAACTGACCCCAGGCAATAATCTGTGCAGCTTTATTATCATATTTACAATATATTTACAGACATCTCATCTTTTTGCTGCTTTGCTGCATGTTTGCTCCTATAACACAGCTCCATCCTCATGTGGAAAAGTCAAGTTTTGCTTTTTGGCTTTCAGAAGGGATTGGGAAGAGATAGCAGAGTTTTGAGTTATGATACACTAATTAAATCCTAATTTAGTCTGGCATGCAAATTGTGGAATTCAAGTGACAAGCTCCCTGCTCAGACATATCGACTGACGATACTCAAATAGATACACAAATTAAAGATAAATTAAACAAAAAGTAGCTGATATGACATCAAAGATAAATACTTTATTCATTTTCACAGCGTGTAGCTGGAAACAAAGTAACACAGAATACTGACATCCATGTCACAGCTTGTATATGTAAAATGATAAAGACAAAGACAGTTTGCAGCACATGTTGACATACTGACATTTGCAGTGTAGTAGGATTACACTAAGATACTAGAGTAGGATTTCGCCAAAAGCAGCCTGTGATGTTACTGACAGTTTGCTAATGAACGAGGCTCAAAGCTTCTGCTGAATCAAACTAAACAGATTCAGGATCTGTGTCTGTTTAAAGGGTGAAACCTGGGCTGAGAGGGTGAGCAGGGTTGTGTTTTTTGTGTGACAGCAGTGGTGTTGAGGCCTGAGAGGCTGAAAGCAACAAAGTCTAGTGATCTGACAGGCTGTGTGTGTGAGTTTTATCTTTGTAAATATCTTATTTGCCGCTGTGCTCTGTGTGATCTAATTGCTTTATAGCCTATAGATTTAAGTTGGGTCTTAAGTGTTTTTATGTCCTATGTTTTTGCTTATATTTTGTCTTTTTTAAGCAAGTTGCCAAAACAAATTCCATTCAACCCTGTTGATATGATAATAAAATATTGAATCTTGATTTATTGAGGAGTTGGCTTAAAGATTTGGCCTAGAAAATAAAACGCCCACACATCAAAATTGGGTAGACTCACCTGAGCCTGATGGCTTCTTGGTTTAACATTGGGAGTGTCTTGGCAAAAAAAAAGTATATAGCTGATTGACATAAACAATAGTCTTATGTACAGCCCACTGATATGAAAAGCTTGACACAAACATTTACCACATGTACTAGTTTGGGTAAAAAAATTACAATCACTTTTATAGGCCAGAATGACAGGTGAACAAAATGTATAAGCAGCTACGGGCATTCACAACAACACTGGACTGCAAGATTACCTGCAGGGCTCTGGGTCCTGCACAGTATCAGAGGAACAGTACTGTAGGTGGAGTGTCACAGAAAGGGATTTGGGTTTCTGGATGGTTGAACGGCCACTCACTGCTCTGTGTTTTTGGATATTGGTGATTCAAAGCTCAAAACTTAAGTTAGAAGTTGTGAGGTTGCAGGGCACATTATAGGAACCAAAGATGAATTGGATCAAATGGTGAATTGTCAGGTGAATTGGATCTAATTAAATTCTTCCTGTGTGTGTGTCTCACCCTTTCTGTTTCTCTCTTCCTGTAGAATCCTTATTTCAGCGACTTCGTGGACGAACTGACGGAGTATAAGACCAAGAACGTTCTCGCCATCCCCATCATGAACGGTAAAGATATGGTGGCCGTTATGATGTGCATCAACAAAGTGGACGGGCCACGCTTCACTGAGAAGGATGAGGAGGTAAAGTCAACCGCTGCCTGCTGCAGTTTATCTGGGCCTTCACTTTCAGGGTGTTTTTACACTTATTCCTCTTCAGTTCCTCAGATGGACTCAGATCACTGACACAGCAGATTTATGTAAACTTGTCAGACAAACTTGGACCCTCAACTCCCAGCCCAGTCCAGTTTAATTACCATGACTAAACCCTATTGACATATTACATTTCCAAAGTTACTTACTGTTATTTACATCTTGACCGATCCCAACTGCAGCAGTATCTGTTGTGCACACCTTGAAAAGCCAAAGGCACTCTTTTATCTACTGAAGTTGAAAGGCCTTTCATTGCTCCAGCTACTCCACATGTTTCAGCAAAGAGACCCCGATGAGCTATTTTTCATTTGTACTGAAATGAATTCCACCTTCCTGGCTTGGTCTGGGGCTCTGCTGAAACAGAGGATAACCAGAACAACAAAAGGCTTTGCACATAAAAACCTGCCTGGGCTTTCTGATTCCTCCCTTGACTCCACAGAGAACCTTTGTGTAAGACATATTAAAAATACTTACTGGAGGATGAAGCCACAAAAGACACAAAAGTCCTTTCCTCTCAGCTTAATAACACGGCCATTCTTTACATTGATGGCCCTTTAATGTTTTTCTCCTGAGCTTTCCTATATTTGCTCCATCTCCCTTTGTCATGGTCTGTGACTTCCAGAAACTCCAGAACTTCCCTACCTGCACAAATTGACTGAATGACAGAGGTTCAACACACCCAGCTCAGTCTGTAATAGTTATAGTTAATAATAATATAATATAAAATATAATAATATAATAATAATATATCTTTTCACCAACAATAATTTTGCATTAGTGTGGCCACAACTGCAACACTACCCTATTGTTTAAACTTGGCTTCATGGCCAAGTTGAAGTAGTAGCTGCTCTATAAGTCACCCATAATGCATCACTCTTGCATCAGTCCTGCATTTGTTTGAATCTCTACTGAACAGCTGTAAAGTCAAACTAACCTGATATAGTGCCATGCAAACCCAATGCCTCTCAAATCAGTGTTAATAGACCAATCCTTTTTCCTGACTGAGGACTAAAAGGAGAACATTTTTCAGTCGAGAGTAGATGTTGGAAGAGTGACAAGAAAAGTAAAGATTTGGCCTGTGACATTATTGCCTCTTTAGCCCCAACAAAATGAAGGAAATGTTAAATTTTGCTCAGTGTTTTCACGTTCAAAGTCAACTATAAAAGGGACATGGGGATAAGGTTATAGGATCTTTGCAGGTGTCTCACAGATCTCCGTCAGCAGCCACGTCATCACTGAGTTCTAGGCAGTATGCAAAAAATGGCTAAATGTATGAGACTGCAAATCTCATACTGGTGGCCTGTGGTTGAGCTCAGCACCACTGCACGATTTTTACAGCTGAAAATTTTCCTCACAGATCACATGAATGCTGAGTGTGTGTTGTGTTCTTCCAGACCCTAAACAAGTACCTGAACTTTGCCAACCTGGTGTTGAGGGTTTTCCACCTCAGCTATCTGCACAACTGTGAGACCAGGAGGGGACAGGTGAGCAGCAGCACTTCAAATACAATATTTTTGGATTATATTTTTCATGAAACTTTATAAAAAGGCTGTAGTGTCCCATGTCCCTGGTTCTCCCCCTTTCACAGATCTGTTATGTTTTTTTCTAATTTATGTGAAAAGCAAAAAGCTGCATGGAGTTAAATATATTCAATGTTACACACACACTGATATGTGAACTATCTCATGGCATGTAACCTGGATGTGACTTACATTTGAACTTTGCATTGGGAGTTTCTCAGCTTTGCCATGGAAGAAGGTAAATTTTAAGTCCTTCAGCTGAGGATTTATAATTCTGGACACAACAATGGAAAGAAAGCCAGATAGCCAGATTTGAGCAGCATTTTAAAACGCAGTGTGAACAAAGCCTTAATAGCTTGTGTTCTGTTCGGTTCTGTTTTATTTTATACTTTTCTGTTCTATCAGGTGCTGCTGTGGTCAGCCAGCAAGGTGTTTGAGGAGCTGACAGACATAGAGAGGCAGTTCCACAAAGCCTTGTACACCGTCAGAGCTTTCCTCAACTGTGACCGCTATTCTGTGGGCCTGCTGGACATGACCAAGACCAAGGTTGGTTACCATGGAGATGCACCCAGAAGTGGAACATTGCAGAAAAACAAACAAACAAACAAAAAACACAACCATGCACAATCATCCACTCCTCATAGATCAAGCTATACAGTTTAGGATTTCCATGCACCAAATCTATACATTGGATAAGTTTTGCAAATTTTTCTCCAACTTGAACCACTGCAAGCCATTTGGGGTAAATCATCCAAAAAATAATGCACAATGGATCTTTTCACCAAACTACAGTGCTTCTTGGATGAAGTTTCCCAAATTCCTCAAATTCAAGACTTGAAAAGGTCTTAAAAATGATCATTTTCAGAGGTTCGTCTTGAAAAGTTCTTGAATTCTGAATGGGAGATTTTTACTGTGCAATACTACACAGAAACCCTGTGTAGTACTGTTAATCCTGCAGAGACATTTTCAGAGGCTCCTGTTGGGTTTCCTTGTCTCATCTGCACAGTTTGACTTTCCTCTCATCTCTTTACCTTCCAGAGTTTGAATCCATTGTGTCCACAAAGCAAGCAAATACCTAAGAAGACCATTTTGTTTCTAACTAGCATATTGTCACTTATTGGCTGCGGCTGTCACATAATTACATGCAGCTGCCATTTGAATCCTAACACCTGTTATTTGAGAACAGACACGTGTTGTCTGCCTCCACAGATGGCTGTCTGGTAATGATACTGGATTTCTTGAATTGAACACCTAACATTTAAGAATAGCTGGTACAGAAGCATTGGGCTCCTATGTGGAGGGAATTGTGCACCAAAGACAGAACAAAGTATCACCAAAGAAGGTTAAGGGGATGGAAGAGCTGCATTAATGAGAGGTGATGTCCTCAGTGTAGTACAATACTGGAGTTGCTGCCCATGGTAGAGCTCAAATATGAAGCTAACATTAGCTATTCATACTGAGGGCATAATGCTAATGCTATACTATGAATCGAATAACAAGCACAATGCATTGTTAATGGGGAAATCAATCCTGAAATGTTCGAAGACCGAGGAGTATTACAACCAAATGCAGCACACAACTTTATTTTACACACTTTTGTACTTGACAGCTTACTAATAACTGGTCCTTGTCATCAAGTAGGACCCAATAGATAGTAAAAAATATATATAAAAATATACTGCTTAAACAAACAATATACTTTTATTTGTAAAAGAAATATGTTGAAACCCATTAATTTTAAGTACCCAGGTCTACTGATTTTTCCAGAACTGTTGATGGAAGTAAATAGATTTTCAGTATATTTAGGCAGAACAGCACTGTAGGACGGACCTGCAGTATAAACACACCTAAATAATGGAACAACAGGGACATAATTTAAAATCAGACCGCTGGTTGTGTAATGCAACTCTTAATCTACTAAAATCTACTTGCTCTCTCTCTTTCTCTCTCTCTCTCTCTGACACTCTTGTGTGTGTTTGTGTGTGTGTGTGTGTGTGTGTTTGTGTATGCAGGAGTTCTTTGACCTGTGGCCAATTCTAATGGGAGAAGTTCCACCGTATGATGGGCCCAAAACTCCTGATGGCAGGGTGAGGATCTTTAACTTGCTGCTTGGATTTTATATGGAGAGCAAACTGGAGAGCAGACATTTAGCAAATATGGTTTTATTTTCATGAGTGTGCATGACTGACCTGCTACTACTACAATAACTACATATTCTCCTGCTAATGTTACTGCTAATCGGAGGAGGACAGTAACAGTGCATTCACTCAGAAGAGAGCCTCATTATATTCCTGGACTTCGAAAACTTCCAAAACAGAAATATTTTTGAAGATTCAGCAATCTTTACTATTCAAGTATTAATTAATAAGTATCTCTCCTTAAACAAAACAGTTCAAATTGTCATGAGCAGTGATAATATGTAAGCACACAATGCTGGTTTGTAAGGACCAGTCAGTTTCTTGCTTTAAATATCGAATCCACAAGGACTGTGTGGTTTTCTAATTGTTGTATTGTTTGTCTTCTCAAGGAAATTATCTTCTACAAACTGATTGACTACATCCTCCACGGCAAAGAGGACATCAAAGTCATACCGTAAGTCACAACAGGGATGTGTAATGGAGTGTTTGGGGAGCGGTTATCGACAGTAACAAGGGACACACCGCCATGTCAGAAGAGTGATAACGACAGGAAAGTAATGTTGTCCTCGCCTCACTGACAAAAGGAAGAAAAAACAAATTTATGTTGAGTGATTTGTTGTTTTAATAGGTTTAAAAAAGATCATTTTACAGAGTACAAAGCCTAGCGCTGCACACAAATGAGTCATGTTCTTTGAGTTGATAACTTTGTCGTCTTTTTTTATTTTTTGTCACTCATCCAACATGGCGGCGCTTGTAACTATTAATAACCACTGTCACAGCGTTTAGTGTCTGGCCTCAGTTCACTGCACTTCTGTTGAAAAGTCGGCTCAATAATTCACACAGTCTCACCTGTGTAATCACTCTTCTCTAAAGTATTTTGCTTTTTTTTATTTTACTGTTTTTAAGTGGCATTTATTTAACCAGGCAGGGCAATTAATAGCAGATTTTCAAAATAATACTACTGAGAGGCTCAGATGAAAAGATGTGATAAGAAATGATAAACTAGAAAAGAAAATCCGTGTGCTTGCTTGAGGATGAAAAAGTAACCAGATCTCAGTATACCTCAGGAAGCTTTATTGGTTGTTTACCTGCTGTTGAAGATGATGATGATGATGATGATGATATCATGTATTGTGGATCCCCAGGAACCCTCCGGCCGACCACTGGGCCCTGATCAGCGGTTTGCCGACCTACGTTGCAGAGACTGGACTGGTCAGTGTCTTTTCTTTTACATTTCTTACCCTTTTCCTTTATTTGTAACTCTGTTGTGAGATTTGTGAGAACACACTCAAAATGAGAAGGAATGAACACAGTGATACCAATACTAGTGTTTTTAGTATTGGCAACAACACAATTTGATCCCTAGTTCTGTAATTCATAGTTATTCTCATGTAGCCTTAGCCTGTATGCTTAAATACTGAAACGCTTAAATTTGCAGTCATGCTTACACACTGTAAATTCAAAATGAAACTTGAACCCGTTCAGTTTCCAACTCATGACACGTTTTCTGCTGTGAGTGAAGGCAAATGCCCATCTGCTGCCCCAACCTCCTCCACCTCTCTTTGCACCGCACTGTTTCAGTGTCAGACTACTTCCTGTTTCTAGTCATGTCTCTTCCATGTAATCCTGTCCTGGTGCGGTGACATTAGTCTCTTGCTTTTTGGGCAAAGAGCAATTTTCTAGCATCTTCAAATATTACACTCAATTTCATGAAATTTTGGGAGTAACCTGCATGGGATTTTTGCATATTACATCATCAAGACAACTTTTAAGAGCCGTCAACACTCTGATTAGCTGCCCACTGTGTATTAAACATTTAAACATTTAAAGCTCTCATGTAGTCCAGCTTATTTTTGGCTACACAAAGCCTAGTTTTAAACCAAGCAATAAACACATTTTTACATATTTAATTAATGTATGCACAGTTGTTAATATCAAGCATACATGCCACACACACTTCTAAACTTTCACTTTTAAACCATATGTAGCTGAGTTTTAGCCTAGACGTCTACACCCATTTAGGCAACTTTTAAATATTAAATCGTTATAAAATTGTTGAGTGGGAACTCACATTTGGCATCTTTCATTATTTTTCCTCCTTGTGCAACCTGCCTGTCTAACATAGGTGTTTTCTTAGATTACAATAGGGAATTAAAGTCTAAGAGCTCCTAAATCAGACCAAATGAAGTCAGGAGGTATAATTGGATTTAGATTGCGGGCCGAGGCTTTTATTCAGTCTGATTTACACAGAACGTTGAGGTAGTTAGCGGTGTCTTGCTGAAGGGCACTTTGACAGGTCACATGGCTGCTGATGGACACACACTGGCTGCTGCAGCTACTGAACATGTGACCTTTTGTTAGTGAGACGGTTTCTGTGACCACTGTGCCATGCTGCTGCCAGACCGAGTGAATGAGAGAACAAATGAATAATTGGCTGCTGAATAGGTCAAACAGTAGCTGCTCTTTTCAGCAGGGGTGTGATTAAGTAAAGCAATACCAATAAACGGACTCATGGTTAAGGTTGGGACACACTAGAGGATCATTGGGCCAGTTTACTCTAGATTAGCCCAACAGTTTCAGCGCTGGGTTCACACATGTCATGCAATTTGTGGAAAGTCATGGAATTTTGGGAAGTCTGTTTCAGACAGGGAAAGTCAGGGAATTTAATAAGCTCTTGGGACAAGTCATGGAGTGTGATGGTATTTTCACACTCAATTTAAAAATTAGTAACTACCAAACATTTGTTTTATATTTTGTTCATTTTATGTTCACTTCTTCTGCAGAATGAAGCTGAATAATAAACTTAAAAAAAAAGAAAAAACGTTGACTCTGAAGTGTGTTTACTGTTTTGTCAAGGAAGAAACATCATATTAAGTTTATGCAGGTCTTGGAAATTCAACATTTTAGTTGAGTCGTCCGAGTCATATCAAACATGTTTATATGTATAATCTAACATCTGCAGGGAGCTTAACCTCAGCATTACTGAATTTCAGTTTAATTTGGAGAACGCTTCTTATTTCTCGTCCCAAGTTTTAGACCACAACTTTCTTTTTTAGGGTGAGAGAGTCCATTTGAGTCCAGCACGCTTTAAAATATCTTTATTTTAAAATATCTTCATTGTGAGCTGTGGGTGGTCAGACGAGCAGAATGCCATTAGGCCTTATTACACAGTTGTCAGTGTGCACACCGTTGTGGAAATGAAATGTGCACAGCCTCACGCTGCTATGATGTATAATTGTAATTTCTGTGGCCATTGTAATTAATCACACTGCGCTTTTCCCAAACCGCTGAGTTCCTCGTCACTCGTCTATCTGCCCCCCCGCCCTCACTGCCACCCTGTCTGTCCTCCCTGTGTCCTCTCCTTTCATTGTCTCCGGCTTCTCTCATTTTTCAACTCTCCCACTCTCATCCTCGTCATCTCCTCCTCTTTCCTCTTTGGCGTCTTACATGAAGTGAAAACCTAATGCCCCCATACAGCCAACTTTGCAGGAATTTAGAAAAAAGACATGTCAGATTGATGCTAATGGATTTTTCAGTCTCCAGAAGAGATTTGAATAAGCTTCACTGGCTGTAAGACATACTCACCTCACAGAAGAGCAGGCCATTTTGTGTTCCTGCAAGTAAAACAGCTGAAAGTCTTCAAATATTGGTCATAAGTTGTTTTTTTAAGTGAAAACATTCATGTTTTTCTTCATCGTGTCTTCAGTCCTGTTCGACTTCCCTTTAATCATTTCCTTCTTCTCTACCTTTCCTTTCCCTCCTTTCTCCATCGCCTGTCTTCAGGGATCATATCGGAAATTAATGTCTGTCCTCTGGGAATAAATATGCATTGCAAATCCATATTTAACTTACTTTTGTCCAAATCCAAGCTGAACTAAATCAAATCAAATCTCTTTACATTGTCTCATGTTCTCAGCTCTCCTCTGCTTCCCTTTCTCAACAGATCTGTAACATAATGAATGCGGCTGAAGATGAAACTTTTCAGTTCCAGGTAAGATGGACACAAATTGCAATTTATCCCCAAAACAATCTACATGTGGAGATGGAAGGTTTATTTTAAACATCCAGTGCTTACAAATTAGTGAGTTTCTGGAAAATCCAGATTAACCTCTACAGACCAAATTCATTCTGGTCGCTATGCCTGCAAGTTCAGTAAATATATTAATAAATTATGAAATGATTCCAGTTCAGTGACTATAAGTTGAATAGTTTTGGAATCATAGGGTTCTTCACAATCATGAAAATTCTGGAAAAGTTATTGAATTGCAACAGTGCATTTTCAGGACTGGAAATTTTTGGAAAATATTTGTAAAATAATACCAAGCTTTTGTAAGCATTTTTACAAGGAAAGCTGATTAGGAAAGTATGCTTAGTACTTCCTTACTTCACATTCATTCATTCACAAGTTTCACTTTTGAAGTATTGCCCTATATTTGCTTGTGTTTTTATATAAATAAATAGATTATATCATCATTTTGCAGATTACATCACATTGCAGTAATGGCAGCACATGTAATTGTTTACTTACCTGCCCTGTTGAGAAAAATAATGTAGAGCTATATGCAGTGGTAATGTATGAAAACTTAATGTAGCTATATAATGGGCCCTAATGTGCTGTAAGCGGCTCAGTCGGGAGCAATGATAAAGACACGGGCTGCCATATAGCTCTACCTGAATAAGTAATGTATCCCCCCATTCGCTGCTCTCCTTACCATAACATTTTAAATTGGTTCCTTGAGGGCGATAAAGCTCCTGTTGTATTTATCATTATTATACTCAGTGTCTGATACAGCTTCTGTACTGAATGTTAAAGGAAAACTGGCCTGCCACACCCTCTTACACTGCCTGACATCACCATGTTCGGGGCATTCTGGGACTTATTTTATGATGACTTTCAACCTCGCTGCAAAATGGCGGCTCCACAAAGAAGCCTCTGAAGCTATCAGACTGTCATCAGCCTTTAATCAGTTATCCATGGGAAGCAGGAAAATACACTATGCAACAAAATTAACCTAGAAATTAAATCAACACCTGTTACAGATTAAGGCAAATTTTCCTTTAAGCAAAGGAAACAAGTTGGTATGTTACAACACAAAAGTTGAATGCCTCTCAAGGGGCTCTTCATCCTGACATCTTTGATCCCTGAAAGGTGGAAAACTTAATTTTTCCAAACATTTCTTCTTGTTGTTGAAAGCGGACTGCGGTTGAATTACTGAGTCCTGTCATATGTCCCTCAAATGTAAAGAACTAACGTTATATGTTTTCAATGTGTTTGCTTCCACCATGACAGTAATGAAGTGATGATAATAATGTCAGAAAAAGTATAGATATACTAATAATATATAGTAATGGTGTGTGTGTTTGTGTGTGTGTGTGTGTGTGTGTGTAGAAAGAGCCTCTGGATAACTCTGGCTGGACCATTAAGAACGTCCTCTCTATGCCAATTGTCAACAAGAAGGAAGAAATTGTGGGCGTGGCGACTTTCTATAACAGGAAGGACGGGAAACCCTTTGATGAAATGGACGAAACTCTGATGGAGGTACAGGCCTTGTGTGTGTGTGTGTGTGTGTGTGTGCGGGAAAGTTTGTGTGTATGCATTGTGCACGTGACCCTGTGAGTTTGTGCACAAGCATCCATCCACGTGCCTTTTTATAAGTGTGTGCACGTCCATCCATTTATTTTTTTACAGTATGTGTGTGTATGTGTGCGCGCGCATGGCTAAGTTTGTGTTTTGCGCGGGTGACCACATCTGTGTGTGTGTGTGTGTGTGACAAACACTGAGTCATTGCTTTATAAATAAACCCAGGCCATTCAGAGTGCCTGCATTATTTATCACTGGGCCTCAAGGCTTTTTACTGAAGCTTCTCTATCTGCCTCTCTGCTCTGAGTTTTATCTGCAGCTCTTCTTCTAAATCAAAGAGCTTTAAAGTAATAATTTCCGTTTCTACATTTCCATTTCAATAAATGTCCGTTTTGCTGCTTTACCATATATAACCGAATTAGTGATTCAACCTATATCCTGTTCATGAAAACTTTTTCATTTGCTGTTCTGAAGTCTGTGTGTCTGGCAGCTCTTTGCAGCTTTTACGCTTCAGGTTTGTTCGAAATAAACAGGAGAAGAAGAAATGGGTAGTAAGCATGAGCAGCGTTTTCCACTATGGCTGAACCAACCAAGAAAAAAAAAAAAATCAACCAATATAACCTTCACAACTATTTCAGAAACCCTGCACCTTCATCCATCCCATCAAATTGAATTATTTCTCTCCCGATTGGTTTTTAAATTTTGAATGCTCCCTTCCCACATCATGTCCCACTCCAACATCCTGTTATTACAGGAAATAAATAAAATCAACGAAGTAAGATGCCATTTCATATGGTCTGTAATATAACCTCAATGGGCAGAGCCGAAAAGGTCCAAAAACAGTAATGTTAGACCTAAACATATTGAAAAGGGTAAGAGAGGAGGAAGCTGATATTATGAAGCCTTACACTCTTCCTACTGAGTGAAGAGATGCAGTCTAGCCACACTACATTATTTTAGTTAGCTAGTTAGCATAACTGCCCTTCCAAGTTCAACCTGCCTCACTGGTCCATGTTTGAACAGGGATCCTCCGTTGTCTGTATGGGCCACACTGTTTGACTGACAAGTGAATTCTGGGAAGTGAAGTGCAAAAACAGCAGCACAGATTTCCACTTTAATGATATTAGGGGCAGAAAAAAATGATGAATGTGTTTTTCAGAGCAGTGACTGGTGTGTTTCATGTGCTCTGTAATTTATGGTCTAATTTATGCAGAAGGATTGCATGTGCTGTGCCAAGCAGGAGATGGGAATTGATTTTGGGAATTGGGAGATTTTTATGTTGTTTTGGCACAATGGATGCTATAAATAATCTGCTGTGTTTATGTATGCAATGTTAATTCTCTCCATCTCTCTCTCCCTGTCCTCCTCCTCTCTCTCTCTCTCTCTCTCTCTCTCTCTCTCTCTCTCTCTCTCTCTCTCTCTCTCTCTTTCTTTCTCTCT
>OMLF01036479.1:0-27712 GCA_900302615.1 Holocentrus rufus | reverse complement strand
ACGGCTGTTAATTGGGTCTCCATCTATTTATATAACCAACAGGAACTTTGGGTGCATTCTGGGAAACATGGACAAGGCAGGCTGAAGAAAATTAGGTACACCTGCCCTGTTGACCCTATATGAATATTAATGAAAGCGCACACACACACACACACACACACACACACACACACACTCTTACCTCTTTTGCCTTCTGCTTCAGTCGAGCCTGTTCAGGATCCTCCTGCCTGGCACGACTCTGCAGACAGGTGACAGACACATCTGTTCACTTAGTGACGCAGGAAAAATAAATGAATCACAAAGATTAAAACCTGCTGATAAATTTGTGTGTTACAAATAGTTTTCTCAGATTCATAAAGTCATCTCACGCGACCCCACTGGGGGTTCAGACCTCAGGCTGAACCACCATGTTAAAGAGAAGCCTGAAGAGACAGCAGAGATCCACATGCAGGAACAAACCAACAAAACAAACCAAAGCCAATCAGGTTCTTGTGATACATATTTAAAGAATGGTATTCCAATATGAGGTCCTTTTGAAAACAAATAAATAATGAATTAGGACTAATGATAATTCAGCACAGTAGTGTCCTTGTATTGAGCAGACTCAGTGTGTGTGTGTCTCTGACTGACTGTGACAGTTTTAATATGGTCAGGGAATACTCTTCAATACCAGCGCAGACATAATCACCTCCTCAATGACATCTCTGTTGCACATCAAGGTAATTAGCTGTGTGTGTGGGTGTGTGTGTGTGTGTGTGTGTGTGTGTGTGTGTGTGTCTCCCATGGGGTGAAGAGACACATGAAAGCAGAGATAATTACAGAAGTGACCTTCTGAAGACATCATTAGGGAGGCACGTGCACATGTGTGCGCCCACACACCCACCTACCCACACACACACACACACACACATACTAACAGAGGACACCTTTAAATGGTACATTAAGTTTTTAAACCAAGTAATAATTAGGTTCAGTTCCTTTAACATCAAAACCAAAAATTAAAATGTAAAAAAATACACAACAACAAATGTGAAATGGCAAAAGTCAAACGACATAAAAAGACATTAAATATTATGGCAGAAAAAAAATCCAATAAAAATAAATACAAAAATATGATACATGAACAACAACTAAAGGAGAAAATCTGTGTATGTGTCTGTGAGTATGCTTCTGTATGAATGCATCCCTGTTTATGTCTGTTTATGGGCATGTATATGATGTATGTACATGTTTGGCCACATATAAGTCCGCCATTTTTCTGCCACGATGTCAGAAAATCAGCCACATCACTGAACATGGCCTGTGATGCAGAAAACAGTCAAGCCACATAACTACAGAAAAATCCACAAATGTCCTCTGCAGTTGCACATCTGCACCTCTAGATGTCGCTGAAGGTGGAGTCATACTTCAGGACTTCTTATGAGTTCCACCTGAAACTAAAGACCTCTCCACAGCAGACACGCAGTTTTACTGATGATCAAAATGTTCTTTCAGAGCTCGATGTCCACTTGTTCTATTTATTGGCTCCAATGTCCTTTGATACATTGTGAAAGTGCTTCTTTAAAACACATTTGAATTTGAGTGCAGTGGCTAGGATGTGATGTAATTTGTCTTAATGTGTTAATTATGGAAATAGTTCTGATTGGTTTTGTATTGGCTTTGATTAATAAGGTTCATAGATGAAACAGACCACCAAAAAATGTAAATGTCATTATCTTCTCAGCTTCATGTCACTTGAAACACTGGTGAAGTTTGTAAGTCAATATAGCAAAGTGAGTTAGCTAGCACAGCTCAGCAGTGTCCTCGAAAACAACTGGAGCTAACAAAGACGTCAGGACAAAATGACCAGAAACTTCCTTCACACAACTTCCTTCTCTCAGTGTTTGGGAGCCAAACGACTGCACTGTGGGTCGATTTTTTCATCATATTTTCCCTTTTGTCCAAAAACTGTGAGCGTTCACTCCAGTTGTTTTAGTGAAGGCTGATATGGAGCAGCGCAAGCTAACCTGCTGTGTTGTACTGACATACAAACTTCACCAGTATTTCAACTGATGGGGGTGATAGAGACAAAAATTTCATTTTTGGATGAACTATTCTTTTTGCACGATTTTAATTCAATTTTTTTCATTACCATTATTGTACAACTTATGCAACAAGCTAGCTCTACATAAAGATAGATTACTTCTGGATTAAGTGATACACCAAAAGAAATAAATAGTTTAAGATATCGCTTAATATTTTTAATCGATATTTCACGACAGGTGTGTGTGTGTGTGTGTGTGTGTGTGTGTGTGTGTGTGTGTGTGTACCTTGGCAGCCTTCAGCAGTATCTCTCTCTCTTGCTCGTCCTTCCTCTGCTTCTCCATCCTCTCCAGCTGCTCGAAAAAACGCAGCTGAGAGCGAACATCTGAAGACTGTTCGTACACCTCCTCGTCCTGATGGAGACGGGTGGAGAATACATAAAGAGAGAGAAACAAAGGAATTGAAAAAAAAGGTAAAAAGATGGAGAAGGAGAGAGAGAAATTAAGTATGAGAGGGAGGGAGAGAGGGAGGGAGGGAGGTGGAGCGAGATAGGGAGAGAGGGACAAGTAGAAAGAGAGAGAGAAGGTATGGAAGGAGGGAAGTTCAGAGGACAAGAGGAGAAGCAAAGACGGAGGGGAAGGGAGAGAGACGGAAAGAAAGAGAGAGAGAGATTAGAGGGAGAGAGACAGCAGAGAGAGGCTGAGTTCAGTTCAGGTCAGTGAGGCTCC
Source organism: Holocentrus rufus (assembly GCA_900302615.1). Lineage (NCBI taxonomy): Eukaryota > Metazoa > Chordata > Actinopteri > Holocentriformes > Holocentridae > Holocentrus > Holocentrus rufus. The sequence continues at coordinate 24,962 of OMLF01036479.1, read as the reverse complement.
ACCAGTAATTAACATCATCACTGCTGCTTAGACAGCATGAAAACTCCAGACCCCACAGGTCAGGGAGATTTAAATCATATTACTGCAGTGTTTTAAATGAAATACTCTCTGTCCACTGTCTGTCCTGAGCCGCTTTTCATTTTTCAACTTAAAAATGGGGGTAAAAAATACAGACTAGGCAACATATGAATCTCCGGGTAGACAGTTAAGTTTTAAGTTTTAAACACATTGAGTTAGTGTTGAATTTATATCTCCTTTTAAAGACCTTTGGATGCAAAATAATAAGGACAAACATCTGCACTTTGGAAATATTGAATCATTTCAAGTAGCAAAATCATTCCAAAATGGATAAACACAGATTTGGAGTGAAAGAAAGACACCATTCCATTCCATTAGTTTCTATTAACTTGTTGACAAGCACACACACACACACACACACACACACACACTGAAGTCATATCTCTGTTTTACATTCATCTGTGTGTGGGTTAACAGCATTTTTAAAATAAATGTGTCTATGCTTGTGTGGTTTGGCCTTGCCTTGCCCCCGTCGCTGCGGTGCTGAGCGACGGCTGAAACCTTCTCCAGCAGGGAGCGGAGCCTGCTCTGGGTGGCGTGGGAAATGTAGTTCACCACCTCCACCGGCACCTCGGTCACGCCCAGCTTCTTGGCTGAGGGCAGAAGGAGAAAAAAAGGCAAAGTTTGAAGCTGATTGTCTATACTAAACACATCTTCCTTGTGTGCACCGTATTTCTTTTCTTTTTTTTACACTTTTTTCATTTCAAAATTCCACACTTCGTCCAGACTTTAACTTCCTGAGTGGATTTGAAGATTCTGGCCGGCGTTCAGTCTGGGCAATACGACTGTCAACAGAATAAAAAAAGTTGTAGTTTGTTGAACATGTACGCTCTTTTTCAGCAGCAGTGCCCTGCTTCACATTCAAACAGTTCAACACACTGACTCCTGGGAGCTGCTCAGTACGACCACAGACTTCTACTGCCGGCCAATGAGCCGCTCCACAAAAGTAATTGGGGATTAAGTGCTTGGCTTAAAGGAAAAATCCACCCTCGTATACTCCCACACTGTTACATATCAGCAATTTGTGATGCTCGGTGCATTCCGGGACTTTGTGATGAGGTGTTTTACAATTTACTTTTTTGGCGTGCCCACTTTCAACACTGCTTTCAGCTGTGGGTTAAACGTGTAGGTGGAGAGAGCAGCGATGATAGTGATAGTATAGTCAGTGCAAGACAGCGAGACTTTTTCCAGCTGGGAAAAAGTCAAATATTCAAAACAGGGCTGTCTCATTTGGAAAGAAGCTTCCTATCACCGTGGAACCTAGTTAGGACCGTTCCTTATTAGAACTGCATTTTGTTCAAAAGGTTACATGAATTTAAAAAATCTAATGAGGAAATGTCACTTGACTAAAGTAGAATTCCACACAGTGTGATGTCACCACCAGTTTCCATGGTAATCAAGCCTTTTGTGAAATGTAGAAGGTAAAAAAAAGAAGAACAATGTAAATGTAATGTTAGCTACCTCACAGCTAGCTAGCTAAGTTATGTTAGGGTGATTAGCTGTGCTAGGCAAGTTATATTATGGTGGAACCAAAGTTTTTGAGGGAAACTCTTAATGTTTCCTTATTTACTTCCTTGACTTTATGAATTTCATGTTATAAGTGGATGTTGGGGCGGGACATACTGTGAGGAGGAAATCAGTTAGGGGAAGAAACAGTTTTATTTGATGGCCTTTTTATTTTATGGCCTATTTGCAGCCACTAGGGCATCATGAGGTCACTATTATAGATATTCAGTTTTACACTAAGTAGAGGTCATGGGAGTTCATTTCATGGTGCCTTTAAAATTTCGCCCAATTAAGGAACCTAACTAGGATGTCTTGTGCTTCCTGCTGTAATGAGATGGTCCTAAAAGGCCATATTTTCTAAGACCACTACAGATCTAGGGACTAGGCACACTTCTTTACGAGAAAGACCCAACATGTCTTGTGGCTGCATTGTATTCTAGTTGTGTTTACCTCTTCTATGATGGATTTCTTTCTGTATGATTGGAGAACGTCGATGCAGAATCGCGAGTAAAGAAAGAAGCTCTCACACTAAAACAAAAAGCTGATGCTTACTGTTGATGTTACATCACTGTAAACTTTTCTACCATTAAAGTCTATTATGGCTGTGCTTGAAATTACTTCACATGACGACATGTCATTTACATTTGGCCAGTTACCCAGTGGAGTAAGAAAAATACACCAAATAAAAGGGCACTAAGAGTTGATTTTTAACAGCATCAAAGTGTTTCAGGGTGGATTTTTCCTTTATGATCACCTTTACAGTGGCTGTTTTCCCAAACTCCAGGGTCCTGCTTGTGTCCTCAGAGTAATTTTAAACCCAACCACCAAAAGTCATTGGGCTCTTTCACTAAAAACAGACAGAAGTGTTTAAGGGGACCCTGTCTTGACCCTGTCATGTGATGGGCGGACACCCCGCTGGTATAAAAGAGCACATAAATAGCCAGCAGCTGCAGTAAAACCCACTCCTAAACATTACAGATGAAGTGAGAAAAGAAGCATCACTACCAATGAATGCAGTTTAATTTGGCCTACCACCACAGAATTCATGTCTGTCAAAGTGCTTATAGGTCAAATTGTGAGTTTCTAGAGGCAGGTGAGCAGCCCGCCACAGGTACGGTCAAGTTATAAATGAGGACAAACTGCATCCAGTCAGAAAGTCACAGTCTGACCAGGACCCCCAAAGTTTCCACACAGTTTCTATTCTCAGACTATCACAGATACCCCTTTTCAACCTCCTAAAGCCCACAGTACCAGTGTCCAGGATACGGCGGTGGAGCAGGCCGGTGGGCAGGAATGCTTCGTCCTTACAGGATCGGATCTTGGTGCCCACGAGCTCTGAGCTGGTTGCTAGGATACGGGCGTTCTCCTCGTTGAGGTTGACGCCGGCCATGGACGCCACGTCGTTGATGTCGTCGTCATCTCTGAAAAGGCAGAAAAAAGCAGAGTGCAGCTTTCAGCGGGCAGGTTGAGGAGTGGGAAGGTGTTCTTTATTGTGAGTGCGGGTTCTGCCGCGATGCAGCAGGCTACGTGACGAGGATGAGTGTCATCAGCAGTATCAAAGTCTCCATAATCAGAATAAGCCATGTTAGCTTTGAGGACATTGTTCATTGTGATTGTGATTGTTCATTGTACTTCCATAAAAGTCCCACATCATTCTTGAAGGTTTTACTCATCCAGAGAACGGTGACCAACCAGGCCCGCTTTCAATGACTTCCTACTTCATATTCATACAGTTTTTCACATTTACACACAAAATGGTGAAAAACACCTCGAAAGACTGTGTTTAAGACATTTTAATTCTTTAAAGGACTTAAATTAGTTTTTCTTTCTCAGACTTGTAGAACCTGCAGATGTCCTGAAACGTCCTCACTCTCCTGCTCTGAAACACTGGCAGGTGAGGTGACATGATATCAACTCAGAGAGCTGTAACTTGTGAGAGCAGATGCTGCCCTCACATGGTCAATCTGTGTAACTACATGTCCAGGACTGGCTGTGACACGGTAACATGAAGCAAGGCCTAACTCCAGGGGTCCACGTACAACAATAATTTATTTAAATGTCATTTATTTAAATGACAGTTTGTTCACGGGTCTGGCACCTGCCTAGGTGGTTGTGGACATGCATGACTATTTTGCTATTAGATACTACAGGGATCCCATACTTACAATTAAATTACAAAACATTTCAACAACTTCATGCAAATATTTCATGACTGTATTTCTGTTGTGTAGTGTAAAGAAGTTTTGTTTGACTGGCACTAATCGCTTCAATCATCAACATCAGTCTACTGAGTGTCACATTTTACCAAATTCACTCCTGTAAATTTTACTTTCAAGTTTACGAAAATTATAAATTTAATAAAACGTAGCAAACTTTGACCCTTTGACCCATGATAGTTTACAATTTTTCAAAAAAATCTCAATATCTCAAACAATTTGGAAATGACTGATGAATAGTTCAGCCAAAGAATGATTTTCCTTTCTCAAGTTGCTTTATTTAATTAATCAGAAGAGGCCTACTTACTTAAATCTATTAAAAATAAAATAAAAGTTCATGAATTTGTATGGTAGAAATAACCTTTATCCTATTCACAAGTAATCTCATGACCCTCCTTGTGACCCTATGGGCGATGTGAGCCTCCACGAGAAAAAGCTTCGCCAGCTGTCTTTAGTTGCATGTTTGTCCTTCCATGCATTATCAATTATCCCTGGTCTAGCATGATTTGAGTAGATTTTCCATTAATGTACAAAACATAAATTTCTGCAAAGGAGTTTTATAGTTCACCTGAATGTCCCGCCCCCAGGGTCACTCAGTTTCTTCTGATTGGCTTGGGCTGCTAGGGCAGCAGGACTTTTGCCAGCTATAATCGTGGGTCCTCTCACAAGTGTACCTATAAACGGAAAAAAAAACAATATATATCTGACACCACTTCTCGTAACTTCAGCTCAGCATGATGACATCGTCTACACTGTTTGCCAGAATTATTTCTCTGGTGTTCATAACAAAGAAGCTGAATGTGAGCATCAGTTCAGATTGCAGTTTACCCTTAAGCTTTCCAAGTATGATGAACTGCTGGCTATCGGATGTCAACATTATTCACCTTATACCCATAAACCCTTGCCTTTTGAGGTCTTTTCCCTTGTCCTTTGGTTGGTTCAGATTAAGTTCTCAGCCTGAGACTGAGTGACATTATTCTCACCTGCTCAGAGGAACCAAACTAAAGGAAGAAATGATCACATTTCAATAAACTGTTCCTAACATGCTTTGTGTGGATTTGTGCTAAACAGTTTTTGTAAATACTTTTCAAGGAAGTTTGAACCTTACTAGAGTTGTAATGTAAGGTTTGCCACATTGGATACAACAATCAACACCAGAAAGATTAGACAATCACAGGAAAGTTTTGTTAAGTCATATACACTTTGCTGTGACTGAAACTACCTGAAATATCCTGTATAGGAAATCCCTCCCATCTGGCACTCCATGGGTTAAAACAAACTAACCCTACATTAAAGGTACGCTACGTAAAATTATCCGAAGTCGACTGAAGCGAGGACCCTTTAAACTCCAATGACAAAAAATATGGAATAAGCATGTAACATATCACCGAGGCAGGCCGACAATGAGAACCATGTGGACTCAACCATCACAGTGATGTGCTTGTTCCACAGTTTCTGTCAGTTGAGTCTAAAGGAGTCTCACCTCCACTGAACTCGGCAGTCTTGCATAGTGCACCTTTAACTGTGTGGTCGGGTGCTGGGTGGAAGACTGTACCTTGGGGTCTGACGGTCTGAGTGATGACCATGGGCATGCGGGTCTGGACCGTCTGCACCCCTGGTCTCCTCACATTCTGAGAGAGAAAGAGAGACATTACAAATGTTACATCGACAGGAATGGAGGGTAATTTTAGTTTTTTCTGGATTACACCATATGGGATGAAATGCATGTTGGAGATCTGTAAACATACAGCACTTCTTTACATGGATCATCACAGAGGATGCAGACGGACGGCTGATCCTGATTTTAAATCTGGCTTCCAGCCCGAGTTCTGCATCACTTTGATTTTAGTTTGGTTTGTTACACCAGGCTCTAATCCTGAGTGAGTCAAACTGATCAGGGGTTATTATGAGTAACGTGTTCGTTTCATGTCTGATTTACTCAAATGCAATTAGTTTGTTAATTATTAACTCCATTTTAAAACAACTGATTGGCCTGCTCTATTTTGTTCATTTTTAAAAGCTGCACCCCAGTAGTTGGTTGTGTTATTATTTTGTTTATTATTAGGCAACAAGTTTGTGATATCTAATCTAAATCTAACACCTTTGTCTCCATTTCATGAAAATGTCTCTTACTTTTTGTTAATAATGCAGGGAAGATTTTTTTGACAGATGACCCTTCAAATTTGAATGCTTCTCACAATACAGTTACCTAGTACGATGCCTAAAATGTAAAATCCAAACATCTAGACCATCTCACCAAGGACGCTGTGTTTGCGAGGGGTGCGTTCAGTCTGACGGTGCTGACAGCCGTGCTGGTGGGCAGCCGCGGCCTGATGGTGGTGGTGACGGCGCCGGGGGTACCCAGGGGTGGAGTGGAGGTGCTGGGGGTGGGCGTCATGAGAGACTGCTGGTTGTTGAGCAGAGACTGGCGCAGGGCAGGAAGGCTTTTCTGTTGAGCAAGACAACACTTGTGGGTTAAATGGGCCATAAAGTTATGATGAATTATTATGGCAACTCCCCATCAGGACCAAACTGATTAATTGATTCGCCCGTTAATGTTTGTAAGTGAGTACATGAAGGAGGCGGCGAGTAAGTAAAGAGTGAAGTGTCTGAGCAAGGAAATAAATAAGTGAATGAGGGAGTAACCACCATATAATGAGTGAGTAAGAAGTGTCTATGCATGTATCCATTAGAACTGTGATTCATTAAAATATGAAAATATTTGTGTTGGTATTAGCATGATCAAACACTAAATTGATCCACTAAATAACACTGGAGTAACAGATCTAAAAAGTTTTAAAACACTTTTAGCAGTGATCAGCAGCTAGCAGAAGTCACTTTGCTAATCCAAAAGTTTCCAAAAATAAATAAATTCTACAAATATACCAGTAGCAGTTATAATAGTAGTAATAGTGGTAGTGGTAATAGCAGAGTGGTAGCAGTAGCAGCAGTAACAGTACATATAGTAGTGATAATTAATAACATCAACACTACAGTTGGATGAGGTACCTTTAGGAAGGGGATGAGGTAGGGCTGTGGGGAGGACTTCAGCTCAGCCTGCAGCCGAGTGGTGAACTCCTCTGGCTCAATCTTAGCATCCTGAACAAAAGAGAAGTGTCCTCATTAAACTGTATTAAAGTATAATTAGACAATGACAACCGATCGCCCCCCCCGCACTGAAAACATCTGCTCGCGGAATACAAACGAGCGCCTGGACTTACGAGTAGATCCTGCACCAGGGCCTTCACATTCTTGGAGGTGTCTGGGGAGGGGGAATTGTGGGACGCCAGCTTGATCAGCGTGGCCAGGAAGTTCTTGCATTTCTTAACGTTTTCCTGCATCTCCTGTAGGGAGACAAATGGGTATACTTAGAAGAATTTAGCGTATATTAAATATGTAAGAATTTCCACATGTATTTCCTTTGGGTCTTGGAATGACCAGTGTATCCCAAATGTATACAAAAGTGTGTTGTCTATGATCTGTGCTGCTCTGTAAAGCACTTTGAGGAGGTTCAAAGGGGCTCAGACTGGACCTGGGACACCACGGTGGCTCTGGCAGTGGCCGTCGTGCTGGCCGGGGTCGGGGCGGGCTGCACGCCGGCCGGCTTGGCCACGGCCTGTCCCCCCGCTGTTATCACCGTCGGGGCCTTCTGAGGGGTCGACATCTTCACTGACACCGCTGCACCACCAGGAGCCACTGTGATGGCCTTCTGAGGGAACAAAAAAAAAAAAGAGAGGGAAATTACCACCAGCAAAAATTATGATCCTTCAGCCGCACCATGAAAATCTTTGTGGCATTTTTGTGTTCGGCTTGTTGACGTTCACACTGCTCAGAAGCCCCATGCATTCACAAGCAGTTTTGGTCTCTAACCTGTCATTTTCCCAGGTTAGAGATTTTATCTTCGTTTTATTGTGCTAGACTTCCCAAATATGAGGAAGTGCTGGCTATCACATGTAAACATCAGTCTTCTTCTACCCACAACACCTTGCCTTTTGGTTTCGTTTCCTGAAGCTGGTTTGGGTTAGATTCTCCCTCCTAACAACCTGAACCACAGCGCTCTTGGAAGAGGGCTGAGAGGGCTGAGTGTTCAAATGGCATGACCAAACAAACCAAATTAAAGGAGTCAGAGCTCCAGAGTTCAAACAAACTGCACTCAACATGCCTGGTGTGAGCTCACAATTAATACTGTACAAAAACAGAATAAACTTCAATTCTTCGATCATCCAAATTATCAGCCATAATTCAGTGTTTCCTGTAGGAATTTTTGAACATGTGGGGGTGATTCAGGCTCCGAGACCGAGGTTCATTCCTGGATTCGATCCAGGATCAATTCCAGTCAGTGTTGCAGTTGAAGAGCGACTCTAATTTGGAGGTTTATATTGAGATATATGGGCAATTGTGCTATAACTGCCATTGTAATTGGGCCTGCTGAGTAATAAGGCCAGATGATGAAGTATCTTTTAATGAATGCTTTTCTAGCTGTAGCGATCACTGCAGCTAAATGTACAAGAAGGACAAGACCTGCAGAGGGTCAGGGCTACTGTGTCCTGACGATATTCCTGCAACTATAAAATAATCCTGTAAGAGAGAAGTACCTGTCAAAGACAGAGAACAGGAGCGAAGGTGGGAATTGGACAGAATTTTTTTTGGCTCCTGACTCTTTGGCCTCTAGCTGGTAGGCTTGTCTTCTCTATCAGACACTTTGGCAGGCAGCCAGCAATGTTTTGGAGGCCTTACTGTATTTTTTTTTTTTTAAATCCAGGTTGCTAGTAAAACAGTTGAAAGTTAAGGGCTCGTGAAGGACAGTAGTATATCGCTGTTGTTGGCTGAATGCAGAACATTCAACTCATAGAAGAGCAAGTAAATCATCAAATGAAGGTAAAAGTTGAAAATTGGAGAAACTATATGTTGGCATTAATGTGTGAAAACATGTCTATCTCAAAGTCTAGGCAAGTGTTTAGCATGTAAATTGCCACAATACACTTACACTGTTATATGTCATCAATCTGTTATCATTTTGTTATGAAGTGTTAATTTACCTTTTTGATGGAGTCACTTTCCCTGAACCTGCCTCGTCTACTTCTGTCTGAGTTAGTGATCTCCTCTCTCCCAGAATACTTTCTGGGAGAAGTTACCAAAAAAAAAAAAAAAAAAGGAACGCAAAGGATGTTGTTTTTCACACACCGCTGACAAAAAGATGCACCCTGTGGCTGCATTGCATTCTGGTCTATTGAGGCGGCTGCAGGTGGAGAATTTGGTATTTCTTCCTCATCAACCATGGATTTCTCCCGGTACAATTACTGGACGTTGGTGCCAAACGGGCGACTCCAGAAAGAGGCTTTGACTCTTTGATTGCGAGGGCCATGTCACCAAAACTAGACGTTTAACATTGACGCTTCAGATCGGCAAAAGATTTTCATTGTAGCTGCCAGAAATATCTGGATGTGATGTCAGGTTGTTCACATCTGGACAGTTTTCTACGTCAGGAATAAGAAAAACACACCACCAGAAAAACTAAACAGGCTCAGAAACGCAAGGCACGTCGTCAACTGTTTTTAAGAGTGTGAAGACATTTTAGGATGGATTTTGTCTTTGACTAAAAGGTGACTCTCTGCACTCTTTTGTACTCTTGTTGTCGTTCTGCAATCCAGTGAAGCAGTGACATAATTTAACTATATTTCAACACTATTAATGGAAATTTCTCTGCTAATTTTGTTATATGTTTTTTTGCCAAAAAAATTGCACCATGGAAGGTTGACTCTGGTCCATGTGTGTGTGGGCGTACGAAACAGAACAGGGGACTGGAAACTGATGAACACCCACCTGTACAGCAGTGGCGGAGGGGGAGGGAGACTGAACCATTCTAGTCTGGCCAGGGGACCCCAAACGGACCGTCTGGGGTGTACCAGGAGCCTGCAGAGAAGCAGGGTACAGAAAAGGTTATGTATCAGCAAAGCATTATGGGGCATCTCGGTAAGACTAGCAACCCTGGTAACACACAGTTCAGATCCAGACACTTATCATATTATGAACTGGAAATGTGATGTATACTTACTTTATGTCACTTAGCGTGTTACAGGAACACGCCGCCTTTTAAGGAGACTGTCCCGCCGGTGCTTTATGAATTCTTTCTTTAAAATTAGACTAAATGTTATTGGAATATTAGCCTTCCTCTTACTGAGGGACACTTTAGTGAGGTGAGGGCTTGGTGATACATGAGCTTAATGTCGGAAAAAGGCTCTTTTGAACCCTGAAGCCCAGAGGCAATTCAAAATCTCTAATAAGTTAACAGAAAATGAAACTTTAAGATCAAAGCGGCTCCTTAATTCCAGGATTATAAACCAGTTTGTGATCCTCTGACTGATACAACCAAGGTCTGAAATTAAAACTAGCCACGCGCCAAATGCTGGTTAAAGTTGTCACTGGCGGATAAATCAATAAAAGCCGGCCACTACAGTCTTTGGTCATTGCCCTTTCTCAAACTTTGTCCCTGCTGACCACCGTACGCGTTCTCTGACTGTGAGCCAATCAAACGCAATCTAATCACAGTGAGTTGAAACTGAGCCGCCAAAAAGAAAAAAATGAAGACAGAGAAAAAAAGAGATCCACTGTGTAACTGACTGAGGAAGTTTTAAGTTAAAACTCAAAATCTGCTTCTCTATTTAATGTTTCATCCAGTTTCTGATTCTACACATAAAATAGCACTGAAATAAAAAGCTAGGGCAAAATGAAAATCATGCAGCGAATTAAACTTATTCTTGGCAGGTACATTTTTTTAAAGTTTCCCAGCCCTTGACATGTGAGCAGAAAAGTTCATTTCAGGCACTGAGTGCAACTGTACACCGTCGGTCGTGTTCTTGGCACCTACCGGACTCGGGGTGCTGACTCGGATTGCGGCCCCAGCCGTCGGGGTTGCAGGTCTCGGGGAGATGTTGGCCACCGTCTGGCCCTGCTGGGTCTTGGCCTGGGCCTGGGCCAGGACCTGTTGGGGGACCATCACCAACTGGCCCGCCTCCGTCCGAACCAGAACCATGCCTGAAGGAGAGGGGAAACATCTGTAAATCATCTGTACATTCCTCTGACAGTGGCACGTATCACTCCTGAGATGAAACACTGACAGACTGAGATGAGAAACAGAACTCCAACAGTCATGCTAATCTGGGGCAGGAAAGCGACATGATAAAAACATGCAAATTCTGGCTGTGGCTGGTAATTTGGTTACTCTTGCACCCGCTTTGGAAAGTAAATAATGATTTGGAGGTTCTATTATAATCTAACAGGTGTGCTTTTAGGCTTTCGGGAGTATCGGAGAGGCACATGGCAACAGTAAACATTCACACGCTTGCATATCAAATCTCAACACCATCCAACGTCTTCCACATCCTCACACAGAGCCCAGCAACTCTTGCAGAGCTGCTAGCTGGTAGGGCTGGATGATACACTGCCAGTATATGAGTGTGATATGAGACTGGACATCTTCAGCGATTTTTAGATATCATAATATAGTGATATGTCATAAAGTGTTGTCTTTTCCTGGGTTTAAAGGCTGCATCACAGTAAAGGGAGACAATTTTCTGAACTTATTCGACTGTCGTTTGCCTCTACTTGATTGGTGATCATATCCACGTTGTTAATGATTGTTTGTCAGAAATGTCTTGTGTACAAATATCTTATGACAGATATCATATTTGATTTTGTCCCCACTGCCAAGCACGGTTTTGCAGATGAATTGTGAAGTGCACCTATAATTGTTGCATGGTGTAAACAAAGACTTAATGTCTGGGCTGCGCTGGAAGTGATTATTCAATTCATTTTTAAAGCAGCTGTGGTTGGCTGAGCGATGCTGTCTGCCTCTCACTGCTCAGGGTCTAGTTTTACAGCCATCTTGAGTGACCTATATAAGCAGTGTCAGGGGACGCAACATCACCCAACAGTGATTCATCAGGGGAGTGCATGTGTTTCCTTACCAGGAGGTATGGTGAACCCAGGCGGCAGCTGAATGGTGGTCTGCTGCTGCGGCCGGACAGCCAGCTGAGGCTGAGGAGCGGCGGTCCTGGTGGGGCTCGCCACCAGCCCAGGTCTCTGCTGCTGGATGGAAGTCGCCATCACAGGGGTGCCGGGCGGCCTCACTATAGTCACCGTAGGCTGACCGACTCCATTGACTGCCGGCTTCACCCCAGGAGCCAGGGTGGCAGCCGTGCTGGTCCCACTTTGAGCCTGGCTGATGGGCGAAGTGCCTGCAGGTGGAGGGGTGCTTCCCAGGATGACAGAGTTGCCAGAAACCGGCTGGTTGGGCACCAACATCTTGGTGTGCATCAGGGGGTTGCTGTGGTTCACGACCTGAGATGTAGAGGCTGCGGGGGATGGTGCACCCTGGGTAACCAGCGGGGCACCCTTGGGGTCCACTCCATTCTGCGCGACGCTGGCCACCGGGCTGGGGTGCCTCTGCATTGCTATAGCGGGAGACGCAACTGAAGACTGAGGTACGGGGAAATTGGGCTGCGAAGCCATGGACACGATAATATTGGAGCTACCAGCACTGACACTGCTTATAACAGTGCTGGCACCGGCTTGTGGGGGGACCGCGGGCGAGTTCACCAACTTCACAGCTCCGGTGCTCCCGTTTAAACTTTGTAGTCCAGGTGAAGCAGTCCTGATAGCTGCTGCTGCCGCTGCTGGGGTGATGTTTGGGTTGGGAGCAGGAGCTGGACCCAGAACAGTAGCCCTGTTGAAGCTAGCAGCAGCAGACTGAGTGGGCAAAGTTACGGATCCTGGTGCGGGAGAAATAGTAGGAGGAGATGCTCCAAGTGTTTGTAGACTGGATCCGGCGGTTATTACGGCCCCGGTAGTGACTGAGGAGGTAGAAGAGGTGAGGATTTTGCTGGAGAGCGCCTCATTAGCGCCGGGTTCCTGGTTTAACCCCGCTTTTGGATGCCCTTGTTGTGGCTGCTCCAGAGACCCCACTTGATCACGCAGTTTCCCTGAGAACTGACTGACAGCGCCCGAAGGTCCCTCTCGTTTTATGTCGGAATATGAAGCAGCAGGAGTCTTTTGATTACCGAGTTGTGATTCCAAAGAGCCAACTAAGTCGCTAACTGCTTTCTCATCCACCTCATTGAAGAGCATGTCCTCCAGTGGGTCGGAGGCTCCCGCCATCTTTGATGTTGGACCGTTGTGCAAATCGTATTTTAGAATGTACGCATGCGCGGAGGACCCGTGTTGTTTTGGACTGTAGAAACAGAACAAATAGAACAGATATCGTCTGTTACCGCTGATGTAGCGCCACATTCAGTGATATAGTGAGGTTGAACCCAGATAAAATGACTTTGTCTGCCTTTTTAAGCTGCAGAGTACACATTATAGTACATTTTATGTTAACAAAAATGTTACTAACAGAAATGCTAAGTGTGCATTAAGTTACATCAAATCATGTCAGGATAGCGCCTTTAATGGGAAAATAAAATAGTTTTTCATTTATTGTTTATTTTACGAGGACAGTGCACATTAACGAACAATTGACGCACACATGACGTCATGTAAATATGCCGGATTTAGCTCAAAGCTAATTTCCATCCGTAGTCCTAAATCCCCAAAATATATTTGATTTCGGTGGTTGTTTGAACATCACTGTAACTTTTTATTTGCAATAAAAGTGCTAAAATTAAAAAGTAATAAACCAAATTATGATTTAATTTTATTGTAAAGATAGTATTGTTTGGTTTTATTATCTTGCAGCTTCTGAGTTTGACACGGCATTCCTACTGAAATTTATCGGCTACATTTTTAGTAAACTTCCACTGATCACCCAAAACTTTAAGAGAATGATCAAACACAGGCTTAACACTAGAAATTTTTAATTTCTCTATATGGTGTTTCCTTTGCTCACTTTGTATCAAAATTAGTATTGATAGATTTTCACAACCACACAAAGAACTAGTGGTTATTATGACAAGAGGGTTACACATTGAATCCACCTAAACTGAGGTTAACCAACTTTTTAGCCATATTTCTATATTTAAAACAAGCCTGTTGTCCTTTATTAATATTGCAGGCATCCCTTGGGCCAATCAGTAAGAAGATCATCTGTCCTAGCTTGGGCCAGTGGTGTAGAAGTTAAGGCCTTTCAGTGTTTGAAATGTTTGCTTTAAATGCAAATTTCAGAAACTCAATTTAAAAAGACAACTGAATATATGTAGTATGTTTTGTGACAAAATAACTGTCAATGTAACAGTTATGGCCTTTCAGTGTTTAAAATGTTGACCTTTTATAGAAAGCTCATCGTGCCAATCATTGTGATGTTTAGTGACCAGAACAAGGTGTCAAAATGTACTATCCCTCTAAGTTTCAGTTCCATCCAAATCACTCCAGCAGTGAAACTGTAATGATCTCCATGGGGAAAGTGAGTCATTACAGCAGCAATGATCAGATATAGTGACGCAAACAGAATAAAAGAAAACTTGCAAATGGGGAATATACAAAACCCAAGCATAAATTTCAGCAGTGGTATGTGTTAAGTAAAAGTGTACAAATGAAAGTGTGAGGGAAGGAAATGAGCTAGGCTACTGAAATATACATGAATATACAATATACATAAACATCTGCTCTATTAATTAACTTATTGGCTGATTGAATGATTGATTGATTGATTGATTGTTGTAGCCTATTACTCTTTGCAGCGGCAATGACCCAATTTTTTATGGTGATCATTGAAGTTTCATTTAAATGCTATATCTTGATGAAGATCCTCAAAACTAAAAACAAAACCAAACTAAACAAAACATTAAAACGTAATTATCTGAAATATTGCTTTTTGCTGACATTGCTTGTGGAAGGTGATCTTGATAAATGAGATCGTGGTTGTTTATCTCACCGTGTTGGTGTTTGCTATTCTATCCCACACGGATCTAGTTTCCACAGCAGCGTGTAAACGCGCGATAGTATGATTTCCCATTAACCCCCGCGTTAAGAACCATTCGATGGAAAATGAGGTAGCCATATTGTAGTGGTGAGAATAGCGAGTTAGACAAGCGCAAACCAGGGAAAGTTGGCACGATATTTTCTAGTTAACCGCACTGTTTGGAAGGGGCGTCGAATTTGTTGTCTGACTAGACTGCCGAGTCCAGGGAGACACAATGAGTGGAGGGACGCCCTACCTTGGGAGCAAAATTAGCCTAATTTCGAAGGCCGAGATTCGCTACGAAGGAATCCTCTACACTATTGACACTGAGAACTCGACTGTCGCACTTGCGAAAGGTAGCTAGCTGGCTAATGCTACCTAGCACTAGCAAGTGCTAGTTTGTGCTAGAGCTTTCTGCGAGTGTGTAATATTCGCTCACTTTTAGCAAATGGCGAGTCACTTGTGATTTTCCGTTAAACTGACGCTGTGTAGTTTTGCTGAACAGCACGACGGTTTCATCCTGTATCAGAACTTGTACAAGTTGGTCTGACGGCTAACGTTAGCTTTCTATAGAGTTAGCTAGCGTTAGTCAACCCAATAAGCGTAGCCGAAACGTTTACGTTAGCAAGCAGCAAGTTAAAATGTTCAAACCTTGTCTTGCCAGGGAAGCTAAGATAGATGTGCTTTAGGTACTCAAAGTATTGACCTTTAGAAGGATAATCAACAATTTACAGAGGGTGAACGGGGACATTGCATTCGGCTCAACAAAGCTTTGTAGCACTTAGGCAGAACGAATGTTGTTCTGAGTTTGCAACATGAGTCAGCTCGCTAACTTGCTAGCTTGGTAACTTAGGTAGCTGCATGTAAGTAATGCCTGCAGTAGAGACGTGCTTGATCCCATGTGAAAGTTGTCAGTGAGTGCACTTTCTATAAGACATCTTTGTGCACAGAACAGACATTGCATCTGCAATTGCATTTGCTAACAAAGCGGTTTCGACCAGCTTCATCTTTCCAACCTGGCAGCGGTGTAAAGTGTGATGTCACTGTGTGCGCACATCTCACCTGGTTTACTAACAGCAGCTTATGACGCAAAACTAATTAAATTGCTATCTCAATGGCTTTATCCCTCCTAAGCAGCAGTACACCATGTAAAGCAGGTGCAACAAAGTTTGACAAGAAAGTAAACATAATAGTCCAGCACTGAATGTGAAGACTAGTTGGCGCACAGTGTTGCCTTGTTACACCACACTGTGATCTGTGATGCTAAATATAAGCTGCTTCTTTCTGCTAGTTCGCTCCTTTGGTACGGAGGATCGCCCTACGGATAGACCCATCCCACCTCGAGATGACACCTTTGAGTACATCATCTTCCGAGGCAGTGACATAAAGGACCTGACGGTGTGTGAGCCTCCCAAGCCGACATGCTCTCTCCCTCAGGACCCTGCCATTGTCCAGGTGTGTTGTCACTCACATACTGTACTTCAGCCACATTAACCATGACTACCTAAAATCATGAGTTCAAACTGTGAAATATTTTACATAACATCAAACATCTCTGATTTCTGCTTTAGTCCTCCATGAGCTCAACCCCTTCGCCTGCTGCTGCCACTGCTCCAGCCCCATTCCAGTCCGCTGGCTCCTATGGCCTCTTCAACCGGGCCCCAGTTCCCGCCTACAGCCAGTTCAGCGCCAGCCCCCTGGTTTCCCCACAGTTTGGAGCTGTTGGTGTTGGTAAGAACAACACTTTGGGTCCACACAGTGGGAAAGGGAGTAAGTAGCAGAACTTTCCCTTCTCCTGTGCCGTGCTTTAATTAGTGTGTTTTATGGGTCTAGCTGTGAGACAAAAGCTGTGGGAGCTTGTCAGAAGGGATTCAATCAGGCATGCTATCCAAGGGTTCAGAGTCGCTATGTGGCTCTTGGACTACATTGTGCATGCTACAGGAAGTGAGGAGGTTTTGACTCACGGCGTCAGCGTGTGTAGTAGCTGAAGCATTTACTTCCCTCCTCTACATTTATTTCACAGGTCAGTAAAGTGCAGTCTTGGCTGCCATGCTATGCTTGGTTTCACTATGACATCCACCTCAAGCATAACCCATTGGCACACAGGGACACAGTGCAGTGCAGCACAGTGTGTTGAAAGGAACCGAGAGTGTTGTTGCCTTCAGTACTCTATTCCTGCTGTTCCTCCCCATACAGGACGATCAGTGCCCTCCTTTGTAAGCGACACAAGCACAGCCACAGCCCAGTCTCAGAACAGTGCAATTGGCTCTGCTCTTCCCTCTGACTCGCGATCTCTGAGTGCCCTTATATCCGAAGGTAAAAAACCCCCTTGAAAGAGGGTTAAAAGAAATCACGAATCTGTGTGACTACCCAACGCATGGGGTGATACTGAACTCACCCCCCTGCCTTGATCATTTACTCAAGGATGAAAAATCTAAATTAACTAGAAAATGTGTTCGTTAGAGCGCAGACCTCCGCCAAGGAGGCAGATCAGGTATTCACCTTATTCACCTCTCCACATTGTTTGGTTAACTAAGTATGTGAGGGGGATTAGACGCAGAAGTGCTTTAGACGCCAGAACTTCGCTATAATCAAGAGAAGGATCTATCACAGTGACCGCTGGAAAGGAGCTCAGTAGCTGCAACAAAACATTTCCCATGACTGAGTTATATTTTTTTTGACATTGTTGCATTGCTTTGAATGAAAGTAAATAAGCAGAGCAGCCATTCGCCTCCATTAATTTTATATCATGAAAATGTCGAAGGTTAAATGCATTTGAAGTCCTTTAATAAGGGTTAAGATCAAAATTAATCACCACACACTGAAATGACTTTACTGCCATTCATAGTCACATTTGTTTTGTCTTGCATCGTTTGGCCAACTCGCATAAAAATTTAATCAATTCTTCTCTGGCTCACGACCAACCGCTCTACAAAGTTTCATGTAAATCCATTTGGAACTTTTTGAGATATTTTGGTGACGTACAGACATGGCAAAAACCATAAACTCTGCCACCTCCTTGGTGGAGGTCATAAGAGATTCATTTGTAAAAGTAGCATTTCATTTCCAAGATAAATCAAGTGGATTTTTCAGATCAACTTACATCTACTTTAGAACCTTCCTGGACAGGGAATGTTTTGATTCTGTGACAGAAGTAATCACTGATGATCTTTAGAAATATGTTAAATACCATGTATAAGACCTTTCACCTCTTGTAAGGTGATCAGTTTCACCAGACAGTTTTTGTGTCTTGATGTCTGAAACTTAATTGCATGCACCTAATAACCTGCATGTCCTGATGGGTCAAGTTTTGTGCAGACAGGCTTTATATCCTAACTTTGATGACAGTCAAGCTTGAAAATTCATGAGAACCGCAGTGCTCCTTAACTTATGTAGTATATTTTTATGTGAGAGCCTTACTTAAATCGAGATTTAGCTGCAGGCTTGCTTTTGTCTGTGTCTGGGAAATTACCCTAAAGGGTTTATTGTCTCCCTTTAATCAGCATGAGTGACCGCTATCTGGGTATTATTAGTGGTACAATCAATACTGACTAATGGTTACAGCATGGTTCAGTAGCAGTGAGGGTTGTGTACTAACCCCATTTAATGTCACAATTTTTTTGCCATCAGGTCGCAACAGCCCCAGTCTGGACCCCCTGCGGAAGAGCCCCACCCTGGATCAGGCAATACAAGCCACCCCGGCTGCCCCGTCCTCCACCACCACCGCTCCGGCCCCCGGCCTGGGACGCAGGAGCCCCGCCCACGCCCGCACAGCCCCCTCCACCGCCGGCCACGGCAGTCAGAAGGCTCAGCACCAGGACGGCCTGGACCCAAGGAGGGGTGAGACTGTCAGGGGAGGCCGCAGCAGCCAGGGCTGGCCTGCACCCCGAACCACCTCCGCCTCTCACACCACTGCTGTAGATAGGGCTACCACTGCAGGGCTTATCCACTCTATCTTTAGCAACTCAGGTGAGACCTCAGCCCAGTGAATAGCTCATTAGTGTGTTTTGTGCTGCTACACAGCATCATTTAGAAAAGAGGTATTACCATTTTGTGTGATTTCTTAACATTTTGTTCCAGAGGTTCCACATTTGAAACCGTTGTGCCTTTGTCTGAAGGTAGGAGACTAGTGCAACCTGTTAATACAGTGCAGGGCTACTCTCTCGTGCTTGTTGAAGCTGTTTTGGAAGACTAAAGGACTCTACTATTCCAGGCACAGATGTCCAGAAAGTCCCCAAGCCCGAGTCTGAGCAGGCGCGAGGTGAAGGCAGGGATACCAGTAAACGTTCCACAGGTTAAGCCCACCTCCGCTCTGAAACCCATCTTCAAAAGCCTAGCTCCATGCCTTTAAGACTGCATGCCTTTCGAGCTTTGTTTCGGACGATGGAGCCCATACACTCATCTTTTGAAATCACTCGACCTTGATCATCCCTCTTTGACATGTTTTTCTTTGCTAGTGCACATGTGTGGGGATTGACATGCTGTTCATGTCAATGAACTCTCAAGGCAAAGAGACATTTCTTCATGTTTAGAGACAATGTTTTCATGTTTAGTGAATACCTGATACTGCTACTCGTGGTGTGGTGGTGTGATTAGTAACTCAGCAATTTATTGCATTTCTTCCATGTTTGATGTGAATTTGATTTCAAGCATTGTGCCACTATTGTATAGCTAACATCTGAAGCCAAGCTGCTAACTCATGGTAGTTAGTGGCTAACATATTTTGATAGACTGAGAACAGTCCTCTTGTACCATAGTGGCTGTGTGCCTTGTTTTACTATTTCACATGTTGCCATGTAATTTGTTTTGGCTTGTATCACTTTTGTTTTTCATACTAATTCAGAACGCCTTGTATAATAGCAAGTAACTCTGTGTGTTTTGGTCTGTTCAGCAGCTGCCGGTGCCCCGGCTAATCGACGTGGGCGGGGAGGTGGACATCGCGGCAGGGGGCGCTTCAACGTCCGCCGAGACGGACCCATGAAGTTTGAGAAAGACTTTGATTTTGAGAGCGCCAACGCCCAATTCAACAAGGAGGAGATTGACCGAGAGTTTCAGAGCAAGTTGAAGCTGAAAGGTATCGACTACTTTGAAAAATCCTGAGCCATGGAGTTTATGTATATATGTGTATATTATATGAAAATTGAACCTGAAATGTTAGGGTGGAGATGGACAAAGACAGCGAACTGGAAAAAGAAACAGAGATGCTTATCCACTGCATAACCAATTGTGATATTTTAGGCTAATTTCAGATGGGCATACAGTCAGAGATGGTGTGAAGAATTCCACTACTTCAGCCAACAAATGTGTTCACAAGAAGCTTTGTTTTTTCCACAAAAGTGTCCTTTTGTCTTTACACACCTGCTAAAATGTATTAAAAGGCAATACTGGCCTCTTAATAATAAGGAAAAAACTTAATTTTACCACGATGGGGTAGTTTGTGTGCTGTGCCAACGATTAGTCGACTACTTGTACTCAAGAAAGGCCTATATTTAAATTTGTCTGCACTAACTTTTAAGAACAAGTTTCTTGGCAGTTTTAATAATGAAAAAGCATCAAATGTGTTTTTAGGCAAAGTGCTTATCAGTTTCCTCTTTAAGAAAATGGGCAAAGACAAAATATTTCTCAGGTCGGCTTTATTCCTCTGTGTTTGTTGAACACAGACGCAGCTTTGGTCTAGTTGAGTTTAGCATGAAAGCACTTGAAATTTCACATCAAGAGGAGTCAGCTAAAGGCGGCTACAGACTGTGTGACAACAGCTATCTTATAAGATCACTCATGTCACGTTGTACGAGACGAGTCTCCTAAGATCTTGACCGCAGTAGACTGGAAAACTGGAAGATTTCAAGTTTGCGGCATGTCAGACTGTGACGAAGCTCACAAAAAAACGGATCTGCTCCAGGCCTCCACCCCCTGCTTCCAGACCACATTGTTAAGCAGGCTGTATACTTTATACATTTTATGCCTCCCACCTGAGTTGGCATCTTCGCTCGGAATGAAGCGAAGAGGTCTCACTCCCTCTCTGTTCCATGTACAAAAAAAGATAAAAACACTTTTTATAAGCCGTTGAATTTTATTTTCCATGAAATTCATCGTCAATAACATCTAATTTGCATGATGAAGTTCGGGGGGCGGGGGAGGAGACCTGTTCCGATTGGTTGCTTGTAGACGTGGGTCGTAGCAGAAGTCACACTGTCCGATTGTGGACACAAATTTCTGACAGTGTCAGAAGTCTGACTCAGCCCGTCTTTGGTCGTAGTCCGCCCATATCGCCTGTCGCTGAACGAACCACACAGTGAGTTCTAGGACCGCCGATTTGAGCCCAAGACGAAAGAATCTGTCACATTTTGCCACTTTTTGTCAACTTTCGTCTGTGACGGCGGTATCGTGGGGAAGAACGCACAGTGTGTAGCCGCCTTTAGGTGGCTCGGGCATCTGTATCGGATGCCCCCTGGATGCCTCCCTAGGGAGGTATTCCAGGCATGTCCCACCGGGAGGAGGCCCCGAGGAAGACCCAGGACACGCTGGAGTGACTATGTCGCTCGGCTGGCCTGGGAACGCCTTGGGGTTCCCCCGGAGGAGCTGGAGGAAGTGTCCGGGGAGAGGGAAGTTTGGGAGTCCCTGCTCAGACTGCTGCCCCTGCGACCCGGCCCCGGATAAGCAGAACAAGATGGATGGATGGATGATGACATTTCAGACAAATGATGAAACTTTAACCTAGCTGAAAAACTGAATAGGTTATGGCATACAGTACTGTAGAAGTAACTGTCAGACATTTCACAATGTACATGATGTATGATAATTGCAAGATGTAATTATCAGCCGCTTGTAAACCGAGAACTCTTGACCTTATTTATCAAGTGTGATCTTGAGCCATGAAAGTGATCTGTCATTCTTTGATCACCCAGATGAGAAAAGTGACAAGTCAGAGAAAGCGGTGAACGGAGAGGATAAGGGCGACTCTGGTGTGGAAGTCCAGAACAGCGAGAGCAACGCTGACGACGAAGGAGACCCGCTGGGCCCCAACTGCTACTATGACAAGTCCAAGTCCTTCTTCGACAACATCTCATGTGACGATACGAGGTATGAGCCTGCCTGTACAAGTCATTTATAAACTTATAGCAATGTGGCATTGTTGCCAAGACATTCACAACACTTAACGACTACATGTCTATATTAGGCTGCTGTGCATCAACATACACGACCTTCCATAGGGGTGGAACAATAAATCAACAATACAGTATATCGCAATACTTGCTATTGTGACACAACATTGATACACTTGTGCCAAGTCTATCTTTGTTGAAAGTACTGGCACTTTGCATACATGTATCTATTTGTGAATCACTTGTGAATAATATACGTTTGTTACTACAGACCACATGTTTTTGGCATCATACCATCATGTTTTGACTGCTGCAAGTCCTGCAGTCTTCCTCAGAAGTGTTATTGTGACATTTCCTGTCAGCTGATTTATGTGTCTGGTATCTGGTATCCCCCTCATCCCAGAGTGGGCAGACAGCTGGGGGCGTGGTCATCCTACTGGCTCAGGTAGGATGACCAAACCTGCATAAATCAGCTGACAGGAGATGTCATGGTAACATCATGTGACACTTCTGAGGAAGACTGCAGGACTCTCAGCAGTCAAAACATGTAATGGTATGAGATCAAGAACGTGTAGTCTGTATTGAAGAACATATTAAATTATTATCTAAACTGAGACTAAATGAACCTCTTTGGTTCATGTTGTGACTGTGTTGTCTCCTTTTCTTTTCTCCAGGAAAGCAAATGAGAAATCTGGAGTCTCAGGTTTCCCAAGGTAAATATCCAGTAACAAACATTGTCTGTGTTGTCACTAACCCAACAGAATCCCCTGGTACAACTCGCAGGTCATCCTTATTAATAAGAAATGTACCAATATATTGATTATGGGTGTAACAATACAGAACTGAAAAAAAGAGCATTCAATTTAACATATTGAAACTAAGAGCTGGATGGACATTTCTCTTATACTATCTGTTAATCAGGAGCACATCTTTTTTTTTTGTCTGCTGTGAGTGTGTGGGAGCGAGGCTACAAACACACACCTAAAGAAACAGAGGTGGAGAATCCTCATGTTTCCTTACAGTCAGCAGTTTACCAGCATTTGCTTTCCCTTTAAAGTAAAATGAAAATAATGATAAAACAACAGTTAGCCATCTGTTCCACACACATACCTAATCCTGCATCAGGCATCAACAAACATGGCAGTAAATCTACAGAGACACCACAAAGAACTTGGCCTTTGTGGTAAGAGGAGACTTTGGAAACTCACAATTCAAGTTGAAAATAAACTCCCTGTCAGTTCTGCTCGTACAGCTGTGATCAGCTGGACTGTTCACTGCCATGGATAAAACACTGAAAAGGACCAATAGTGTGCTGAAGCACATTTTTTGTGCATGTTTACATGTCCTATTGTATCATTTTTATGGCGCAGTTATACTTTTTAAAAGTTTTGTATAGTTTAATAGTTCAGGGGTGTCTCTATAATTCAAGATTGATGGGGTAACAATAATATAACTGTCAGCACGGAGTGTAAACAACTGTTGCTGCAGAGAATTCTTGGCTTATTTTTTTTAGAAATTCCAGAAAATCTGTTGTATTTAAACTAACTGAAATGTTTTGCTTCTAGTTTTCGCTCCCTATTTACGATATTGTTATATGGGGTGATGTAAAAGAAACAGCATAGAAGAAGCTGTTCACATGTTTTGGCATTCATATTGTAATCACAGTAGTAAAGTGACCTTTTTCAGGAATATTCTGTTAGCTGCCCATAGAAGATAAATTTCCAACAATCTCCAGTCTGAGTTGCGCATCGCCTCCTTGCTGATTCGTTTCCTGTAGAGAGCGGAGGCAGACCTGGGCGGAGGAGAGACGGATGAATGCTGAGACGTTCGGCATCCCTCTGCGTCAGAACCGGGGCCGTGGAGGTTACCGTGGGCGAGGCGGCATGGGCTTCCGTGGAGGCCGGGGTCGCTCCACCAGCCGAGGATCCTTCGGCCCGCCACATGGAGGTGGTGGCTTCAGGGGAGGATACAGAGGAAGCCAGGGAGGCCGGGAGTTCGCCGACTTATCAGAGTACAGGGTAAAGTACTATTACTGTAAATGTTCATTTGCTCAAGGTGGTCATCTCAATATATCGCTATCTTACAAAGATGAATACTTAAATAAAATTATATGCTTTAATCATGAACCACTTAAGATCAATGTAGCCCTTTTCCCGTTTATCTGGGTCTAAATGATTAATAGGAACAAAATGTTTTGGAATTGGTCCAGTATTGAGCCAGAACGCTATAACCGGCAACTGTAAAACATAGCTGTAACGCAATGGGGCAACCTCTCCACATCAAAGTATGTCCACTAAAAGTGCTTGTTTTGCCCACAAGCAACACAGTGAACACACACTGTAAAGTGCACGTGGGAATAAAAAGGTTTGTTCCACATGCTCCTTGAAGAACATTTCAACTATTGAGGAGTGCATGTATTTGGGGATTTTGAGTAATGGGTGTATGGTAGCATCATCTGGTTATTCTCAATAATCTGGTTTCTGGTCTGCATGTTAACATGCTAATGTTCTTGCTAGTCAGAGCTGGTCAGCACAGATGCAGTGCGAGGGCAGATCAGCTAATACAATCCGTTTTATAGTCAACAGACCTGCTGGTCCTGGTCTGAGCCAATCTGGTGTAAAGTTGTCTGGTTTCGATCTCGGGCCAAACCATCAGTGCACCCCTATTAAGAATTTATTCTCCTTCCCACACACTTTTATATAAAGTACATGCTGAATAACAACAAATGTATGGCATTTGTCCACATGTATTGTAATTCCCATCAGTACCATTAAATGTATTTTTGTCATGGTGCAGCTGTATTTTATCTGAGGATCTTGAATGTGCTCTCTCTTTTTCTTGCAGAAGGACAACAAAGTTGCTGCGTAGTCCTGATGGAGGGAAGGATCTACAGAAAGGTGCAACTCCTCACGCTAAAAGAAAAAAAATAGTTTTGGTTGCTACGTTTTTGACTAAAAGAATCAAGATTGTGTACTAGCTGTATATTTGTCACCAGCACTGGGGTAGACTGCTTGAATGCAACTTAATTTCCATATCTTTCAACGATGGAAACGACAACGCAGTCCGTCAGAAAAAAAAGTCAAGATCTCTACAAAATTATTTCCAGGTGGCTGAAAAAATATGTATAAATGTCATATTTCAGAGGGATGTTAGTATTTTTTT
>OMLF01036474.1:16505-27878 GCA_900302615.1 Holocentrus rufus | reverse complement strand
AGAAGAAAAGAGTTTCTTTGGGGGCAATTGTTTGTCCAGATATCAGTGGACAGAACAGCTGGGCCCATTCACCTCAGCAAAGCTAATTATGTTAATAGTACAAGTGAGCTCAGAGATTGTTTCTAAAGATTCATTTTGACGTACAATCCAGGATGGCCACCTTCATTAAACAGTGTTTTTTAAATTATTTGATTTGTCTATTTTATGGAAATCCTCTCAGTGCTTTTGAGGATATTTGGTCATTTGTCGTAGGTGTAGTTGTGGCATTCTGCTTTAACTGAAAAAAACTTTTCCTGTGGCATTTTGTTTGTGTGAACATTTTGATTGAAGTGTAACTGTGGCCTGAGATATTTTCAGGTGTTAAATCCCCGAGCAGGAAGATTGATAGGGCAACATGTGTCGACCTTTAGTAACTTCAATACCTTTTGTCCAGAGTCTCCTCTCACCCCTGGCCCTCTTAGATATCCCTCATTATCAGTCATGCACCAAGTCCTTTCCTTTGGCTCAGTTCTTTATAAAACAAGATTAAGGGTAGGAAGGAGAATAGCGATCGATCTATTGGTTTTTTTGTTGTTGTTTAGGAATGTAGGAATCCTGCCCTTCGTGAGTTTTAAGACCTTTGCAGATGCTCATATGTTGCATCTGAGGATCTGTTAGTGACTTTTTAAAGAATGTGATGGGTAACCTTAAACATTGGGTTGCTAAAGCACAAAGGTAAGAAGTGATTTGGTCATGATGAATAGGCATGTGACATATGAGCCTCATCACGTGACCTCTGTCAATACGCTTCAGATTGATGGGGATTTCAGTGGAAAGATTGCTTCCTGAGCTGGCCCCTTTTCAGCCTCTCGCACCACGTGACCACAGGTACACAAGGCAGATTCAGATTCAGCTTTATTGTCATTGCACAAAGTACAAGTACTGAGACAACGAAAATGCCTTTCAGTTACATCCCGTCCAAGAAACAGAAAAAAAGACAGTGACACATAACAGGGGGAGGACAGGAGCGGGAGAACCGTGGGTCGCCACACATGTGGCGCCCCGTTTACTTAGATGAGAAAAAAGGCATGAACATACAGGAGGAATTGTGAGGCTTTATCAGTGTCTTTTACTTTGCATCAGTTCATACCTATTTTATGCTAACAGAGTTATGGCTCTGTCTTGAATCCACTGTTGGTGTAAGTTGGCCAACCCTACCACATCTGCTCAAGAACTCTGGGAGATATCAGTTTTTTGAAAATTTGAGTGATTTTGTTATCAGGGTCACAGGTTTGTTGTGGATGAGATAAATTCCTGTTGTCACAAAGTAAAAATGACCAATCGCCAGACCTCTCCTAGTCATGCTAATGCTGTCCTGTAAGGGGAAATTCGGGGACCGCCAAGGAGAAAACATAATTTCTTGGGTCTGTCCCGGGAACATGAGGACATATGGTCACCCTAGAAGGACGCTGATGCTTGGTTTTTGCTGAAGGACAGCTCACCCTTGGCTTTGTTTACAACGCACCAGTGTAACATAATGATATCAGGTGTGTTTCCATTGGTGCAGTGTACTTTAGCATGGCATTTCATTTAGATGGGGTAGGTTTTGAGATGCATGTTTCAATGGTCGAGATGAATCAGCACAAAATGGCTATTGATTAAAATGAAAAGATGTGTCATGGCAACGCTCTTACCATCACCTCTTTTCAAAGTACCATGTAACACACAACCCACATATATGAATGGTTGCATAACGTTGCATAACATTGCATGTCAGCATATGTAACTTGTGTGATCCAGGACAGTGCAACCAGTGTTCATGAACATCCACCATCTTCCTGCAAAGATGGAAGTGGAAAGAACAGTTTGTCCCACATTGTAAACTGGCGTGAATAGAGATTGAATGGAAAAGATTGCTAGTAGATATCAGTGGCTTATTGACACTTTGATAGTACAACTGTAATGTGGAGTTTAATTCCATGTGATACTGTAATAATAATGAGCTTCCCATTGAATGTCAGTGGATGACCTGCAGGCAGTGCTTTGTAGCTTTGGGAGAGGGTTGGTGCTGAGTTGGCTCTTATAGGCTATAATATTAACATGACTTCTTACACTGATTGCTGTTTTGCTTTTCATAATAAAGATATTAACTTTATTCACGTCAAATGCCGAGAGCACAAAGAGCTTTTGAGGAGTTATTTGAATGAGCTGCTGCTATCAGCCTAAAAAGATGATTTTACCTCACTGGTGTGTCCATAACCAGCCAGGACAGGATTATTTTAGGTTGCTAAGGAATTCATCTGACTTGCAATGGCTTGGCACAATTAGAAACCGCAATAAGAAGAAAGCAAACTTGGCACAGTATGAGATGTGGCGTGAATGAATGAAATACCCTTAAGTGAAATAGCTCAAAGCCTGGAATCTTGTTTTTCTCCTCTGCTGGGCCTGAAAGGTTACCATGGTTCCCTTTAATGGCAGTTCCAGAGGTTAAAGGTTTCTTTAAATTGTTCAATAGATGCTGGGCTCTGAGACGGGGGACAGGACCTAAATCTTTCTTAAAATAATACTGGACATTCCTGTATTTTTATCAGTTGCATGAATGATCCCAATCAGGGTGTCTACTTTCTTTTCATGAGCATCTCTTAATTGGCATTTTGTACTACAAAACACTCACGTTTTACATTGTTCTCCCCTATCAGATGGTTTTGAAACAAAGAATAAAACAGTAATTACAGAGCAGATTGACTTCTTCAGCTCTGCGTTCTGATACAGAGATTAGAGACAATGAAACCACTGTTTCTAGTGAGTGGAGGGTCGCTCGCTGAATGATTGGAAAACTTTGTGGCAAGATAAGGGATTGGAGGAGGGGATGAATGCCCCCTTCTAACCCCACTCCCCCACGGCCCAGCGCTGTGAGAGGTCACACCGCTCATGGGAACAGCTCTTTGTTTAGCCAGGCCAGTGGTCACTTGACTGTCCTGCTGCCCCGTGTAGAGCTGCAGTACATCTGCCATCCAGCCAGTGATTGATTTGTGGGGCTTTTTCAGCTTTGCATTCTTCCCTTTGCTTATCAGCCCTCTTTTTTTTCCCCGAGAACCTCTTATTAATGTTCGGTGGGGTCACTGCACATTTTAAAGGACTCATCACTCAACTCATTTGTGTTCTGTTGCATTTGTGCCATTAATTAGGAAGTCCATGTGATGCATTGTAGTTAACAGTGAAAGGACAGATAACAAGGTGAAATTCTGCAAGTTGAACCAAGGAGAAAATAAAGACCTAATTATTATTGCAATATACTTTCAGTGTTTTTTTATGAAAGCAGCAGGAAAGTATTGTCTCTCACATAGACTCATTTCAATAAGGCAGATTCACATAAGTAGATGTGTAGTGCCTGCAGAATATGCAATGCACAAAACGTTGAATGAGGTTTTGCATGGGCCTCCTCAATGCTGAATGCCATCAATATATCATGTAGCCTGCGGGATGAGGGGAAGATGATCAATCTTAATGTCTCTCCAAAATGATTGGACCCTGGGGGGCCTGGTAACTCAACACAAATAGCATCTATCGTCCAATGAATGTTGAAAGGAGGTTGAGGTGAGCGTGCCTGTGACTGTGGCTGAAACTGACTGCAGTTATGACGAGGTGGAGGCCAGCTGCCCCGAGTTTGACTTCCACTGGCCCGAGAATGACTTTAGGTGTGGCTGTGGAGAGTGTGAAGCCGGCTGCAGCTCAGCTCAGCAGGGAGTCACAACTCCTGACATTACAGTAGCTAGAATACAGGACTGAGAGATTTGTCCATGGAGTAAAGAAAAAAAGAAGATTGCAACTAACCTCCACAAATCCATTTTAACTCTTCATGCAGTAATGTAATGATCTGTACTCTAGAGTGAGAAAATATAATTTATTTTTGATTATTTGCCCATGTGTATCAAGGTGGTAAATTAACTGTTTTTGCATAATTTTTGAAAGGGAAAAATATACTGCATTTAGATTGGCTACAAACTAACATGCAACAACTGGGATTGAACCTGCCTCAGTTATTTTGCTTTGAGAATACGTTGGCACTTCTTTTGCATCCATTATCTATTAGATTGAGACAGAGGGGGAAAGGCAGACCTGTGCCATTTGTAGGGGAGCTTATAACTTTATTGTATTTGCAATCCATTGTAACTGTGGTGTAATGCTGTGCAACAACTGGGCTGCATGTAGAACAACAGATCAGTGTTGTTCCTTGTATTAGCAACAGCTGTCCAGTGGAGCAGCAAAAGAGAGAGCGATGTTAGAGCGGATTACAGAGCAGCATTTAAATGCAGCAGAAAGTCAGCGCAGCCTCCTCCCAGTTGGAGAAGGTCCTGAGTGATTGATTGGCAGTTTTCTGGGGGGCAGCGGGCGGCTGTGCTGTTGTGGGGTGGTCATGCAGGACTGTGCAGGCCTGAGTGCTGTGCTGGCCAGGATTTGTGGAGGTCAGAGGTGAGAGGTGAGGTTGCTGGGAAGGGCAGATGGTCGGAACCGTTTTTTTTTTTTTTTTATGTTCATTGGGAATACGCAGGCTGAGGTATTTGCCCCTAACTTGAAACAAGCTGATGAACAATGTCATTAAATTTAGATTTCCCTTTTTAACTCTTAAAAAGTGTATTTTGGTAGAGGAAAGGGAAAGGAAAACTTAAGGTCATTATGACAGTTATTTTTTTTTTTCATTTGTAAGACATGGACAAAAGATGGCAGAATGGATAAGTACAGGTAATTAAGCAGATCAAAGAGCTTTTATCCTTGAAGTGTTTGCCTTGATTATTTCATAAAGGAACATTAGATGCCCTTTGGCAAACATCATCATTCAAACGAGAAGGTCAATCTCCTATTTTCAGCTGGCCAGTGTCTGGCAAACCCTAGCTGTTATAGATTTTCAACCTAGCCTTAGTAGTTTGTCAATAATCAATGATGATCCTGCTGTTTGTCAATCCAGCATCATCTGACTGAGTGGAAAGGCAGAGTAGAGAGGCAGAGGATCAGGGCAGCTCATCTCTAGTGCCTTCTGGTTATATCACTTTGGCACGTTAGGAGCTTTTTTTTTAAAGAGGCGAAGCGAACACTGTGGTGGGGGTTGGGAGTTGAATGCCCACCCCCACTTCTGTTCACATCACAGGACAGCGCCGCACTGTGCCTGCAGCCCAAGAGGCTGAAGAGCGCCAAACTAATTTGATTAAACATATCCATGGCAAAAGGACTCAGGCAAAGCATTTGACCAAGAAGACAGTTTGTCCAAATGCAAGAAGGAGTTTTGCGGGCACATATTCCCCCTCTTATTCTACCAAACAACAACACTACAGTTAGAGTTTTAATGGATTTTGTAAACAAGTCACCCCCAATCAGCTTCCATGGCTTCCCAAGTAACAATTTTAAAAGAAAGTGTTACAGCAGCTGTCATAAAACAGACTTTTCCCCAAGTAGTCTGTTATAATTTATCAATATAAAAGTTTAATACATGATTAAACAGACAAAAAGGCTTTTCACATAAGCTAGTACAACTATCAGCATAAAGAATTGTAATTTAATCTTTTTAAATGTATCTTCTCAGCGACTGAACCCATCATACTTTCCTCAGCCACTGAGAAAATGAGGATGCCTGTTCTCCAAAAATGTCAGCTTTGTTTGGGGGAGAGAATTCAGAAGCAGCTAAACGCTGTCAGAGTGCCGTGGTCATGACTCAGTGAATGTTTTGCTTGGCAGCCAGAGCTCTCCTGCTGTTTAGCACCGTAACACCTGGCAACACAGTTTACATGCAGCCATCCATCACGGCTCTCATGGACACACTGTGTGTTTATGACGGGGCAGGGATTTCCTGCCGGCGTTTCTCGAAAGCAGAGGATAACACGGCCTGTTGTCTTTAGCCGTTCTCTGTATGGAGAATATAACGTGGTCAGATTTCCACTGTTGACTTCTGTGTGAAATCTGATCTGGCCTTTTGGAGGAAACCAGAGGTACTCTGCTGTTGGTTCGACTCCAAATGCTTGAATTCAACACATCAGGGTTGGCAGTGGGTGACCTCTGGGCAGAGCTAGTCCCCATTTTTGGCATTTGTGATGCAAATGGTGGGCACGTTTATCCTTAGGGTTATGTTTTTTCCTTTGGGTTTTTGAAATTCTTTGAATTTTTTGTGAAGTTGATTTATACCAGAAGGAAAAGATGGTAAAACACTTTATTGCCCCTTTTCATTTTTTTCAGTGGGTTTTTGTTTTTGTGTCAATAAATAAGGGCTGGCTCTTTATATTTTGCTGTTTATATTGTCAAAGTGTTTTGTATGTGTTACACATGGACTTATCTGTGGGTTTGATGTGCCATCTTTCAAAGTTTGTTCCAGAGTAGCGCTGATTTTTTACACCTTGAATGCATTGACAGAATGTTTTAACGAGATGAACTGCTTAAAGCTCCTCTCTGTTTCTTTGCTGCTGAGTGCTGATGGCTCATCGCAGCAGAAAGAGCGATAGATATGTGCACGGAGGTCAAAGAGCACCGCACTCTGTTTGTTTATCCATTACTTAAGAGGTGACAGTCTCATCCTGTAAACAAGCAGCAACTTTGCATCTTGAGACAGAACTATGCACAATTAGGAATAATGTCATCCACTTGAATACAGTTAAACAGATTTCTTTTTTTTATTCACTGGAAAAACCCTTTCCTGATTGTTGACCCCATATTGCGTCAGAGATATTTGATTTATTTATTCAGTTTGATGTTATCTGACTCTTTTGCTTTTTGTTGAGATTTTGTTTTCGTCTGTATCAAGGGCACCAGTTCAATTGATTTCTTTTAACAAACTATTGACCTGAAGCTTCTGCAGCTTCTTTGGATGAGATGGGGGATGGTGCAGCAGTGGATGACCTTAGTGGCTTTTAGGAATTTTACTACCGTGGGGTGGAGGTAGGGGGGTGGGGTGTTGTTGCAGGCAGCATTTACTAAAGGAAAAAACAAAAACAACTTAAAACGTTCTTAAATCTAAACAGCAGACAGCACTGGCTACTTGTTTCACCATAATTACCTTTATTTTAATCCATGTTAG
This sequence comes from Holocentrus rufus, assembly GCA_900302615.1. Classification (NCBI taxonomy): domain Eukaryota; kingdom Metazoa; phylum Chordata; class Actinopteri; order Holocentriformes; family Holocentridae; genus Holocentrus; species Holocentrus rufus. The sequence goes on along the minus strand of OMLF01036474.1, from coordinate 20,839 downwards.
TTTGCTTGCTGTTGGGCTGGTGTTTGACGGCTGGTCAGTTTTAGAGAAACTTTATCATCGCAGGACATTTCTGTTCCATTCTAGTCATCACCTTCCTGCAGCACCCAGCAGCTCCTCAGCTGCAGGGAAAATGTACTTGTGTTTTCTGAGCTGTGCTGGATCTGACAGAGATGGATGACATTATGAAGTCCAACAATGCATGTACACAGGGTTTGAGGTGATTCAGAAATGCCCTTAGTAAGAGAGAGGTGTTATCTTCCAATGGACTGCTCCCACTGGAGAATAAACACATATGATTTTCTCATCAGTGACCTCCAAAGTAATTTTTATTTTTTTTATCCTTTGCTCACATGGTCTGAACTGCAGCTTTAGAGGAATGTTACTTTCATGTTCTGATATCTTTATATAGTGCAAATATTATCTTATCTTACTGATTGGTGAGGTTTCTCCCTAACTCTGACTTGGCAGATTTGAGGGGCTTTCTGCTGATTTCATGTCTCAGTTTAGACTTTTCATGTGCTCTAGTTCTACGTCAAAGTGAAGTTGGTGTCAGGTCACACTGAGAGAAATACAACACCAGCTTTCAAAATGAAGGAACCAGTTTGAGAACACAGGAATGAAAGAACAAGTCTCCCTTGACTTTCTCTCTGAATTGTTAACACCTACGGGATTAGTAATATTTATCCTTGCTTATAACCAAGGCAGATTCAAACACAGTTTTTACAATGGTGGAACTTAATACTTAATACTGTTCTTGCCTTTCAGCAAAGTTCAACCTCAGTATGAAGTTATAGTACAATGTCCATAAATGAATTAATTTACAGTTTTACAATAAATCATTAATCACTACTGAAATAAGGTATTGGTCTACCATCATTAGTGTGGTCTTTAGTTAAATGTTTGAGCTTTTGAGGAAAGTGACCTACTGATTGTCATTATGTGTTTGACTGTTAAAAAAAAAATCCTGAGGAGTATAAACTCCTCAGGTCCTGAGATATACACCAAATACACTCAGTTTCACCATTATCAGTAACTGATAATCAAAATGGATTTATTAGGCAACAGCATGTAACGTCCCACCTTGTCATAGTACGAAAGGTACTGATATAGCTGTGTGACAAAACATGCAGATACCATGAAAATGTTAGAAAACAGAAATATTTAAAGCATGATTCCAATTTCAGTTTGAATGTAAAATGTTAAAAATCCACACTGTTTGTACACAGTGGAAAAGGTCCCTCATTTAACACCAGCTCTCACTGTCCTGTTTTCCTCAGGTATTTCTTCCTTTACAATCCAGCCAACGTCCATTGTGGTGACAGAAGGCTCAGTTGCCAGGTTTTCCTGCAAAATCACTGCAAACCCTCCTCCAATCATCACTTGGGAGTTCAACCGCGTCACATTACCCCTCGCCACTGAAAGGTATGCTTTCTGTTGGTTTCAGTTGCACTGTACTTTAAAAAAATGTATTTATTTATTTTTTATACATACTTAATATAGCACTGCTTTTTTTAAGTGGAATGTGAAAATATAATCTGTGACATATATCAGTGTTTTAGCTGCATTTCTGTTTTAGAATACACTCAAATCAAAGTGACTTCATGTCTTTTTGGTTATTGTCTCATCCAGAATCACAGTCCTGCCCAGTGGCGTTCTTCAGATCCATGGCGTGCAGCAGGCGGATGCTGGGAATTACCGCTGCACGGCCACCAACATCGCCAGCCGCCGCCGGAGCACGGAGGCCACCCTTACCGTCACCCCAGGTGTGACACCCAGCTCTCTGATAACAAACCTGCCATTTAAAGGGCATCAGCACACAATTTAGCTGTGTAACTGACATTTTAAATGAGAAGCTCTGTTCCAAACCATCATGAAAGTTTTGCGTTTTCCTATGAAGCGGAAAGGTCAGCCATTGTGAAAAACTTATTTCACTTACCCCTTAGCTGTTATGTAGGACAGTAGGGGTGCTCTCTTCCTCTCATGGTTACCGGGTACCGGAAACTAGCTGAATGCTCCAAATGCTAACCGTTAGCGAACACTGGCTAACATTCTGAAAAATAACTGCCTTAATCCACTTCAGCTGATAAAAAAACAAAGTTTGGGCTTGATGATGTGTGTCAGAATTTTTGTAATCCAAAATGGAGTAAAAAAGTTGACAGTTAAAAAAAAAAAAATCAACAGTTGAACTATTTACTTGTGTGGCAGCTGTCTGTGCTGGACGTGCTAGCTAACACGCTACTTCCCCCCGGCTAACATTCTTAAAAATGACCAGGCTGAACAAAGAGCTGCCACATAAGAAAATTGTTCCACAGTGATAGATATTTTGGACATAGCTTCTTGAACAAGAACAGGTAGGAAACCGTCTTCTAAGGACAAACATTTTTTAATGCAGAATGCTGCTTGAGGAAGACCACCAAGCTTGAAATGCTTTGAAACTTAGCTGCTTTACTAAGCACGTTACTGATGGCAAATTAAATATATGGTTTCCCACTTTCATGTACTCACACTTATTGGGAACCTATTTTTTTCATGTGGATTTGCTAATAGTTTGTTGAAAGGCTGGTTTATCAAAGAGACATTAACCAAATGGTTTGTGTTTAACATGAATGTTCACTTGGATGTACAGTGGTGGTCCTGTCACATCTTAAGCTGTCTTACTCCTCTCTCCCGCTGTAGCCCTGCGCCCCCAACTCCCCCAGAGGCCGCACATCATCGCCGGGCCACAGAACATGACGGTGTCGCTGCACCAGAGCGCCATCCTGGAGTGCATGGCCACAGGAAACCCCCGACCCCTCATCTCCTGGAGCCGAGCCGACAGCAAGTCTATTGATGTTTATAACACCAGGGTGCTGGGAAACGGCAACCTCATCATCTCCGACATCAAGCCCCAGCACGGAGGAGTGTACATGTGTAGAGCCACCACTCCTGGCACACGGAACTATACTGTCGCCTCGGCCAACATCACTGTGCTCGGTAAAGACGAACAGCAGGCTGGATTTATATATTCTACTCTGAAAAAAAACTCCATTGTCCATTGGCAGTGGAATGAAATAATCTCACTTGTTTCAAACGTTTATCAAGTTACTTCCTGAATTTTCTTGAATCAAGTGTCATTTTCTTGGTACTAGTCATCTGATCTGCCTTATTCTGACTTGTTTCAACATTAATACCATAAAAACTCCTGAAACAATGAAAATACATTGGAAACAAGGGGGATTATCCCATTTTGCTGGCAGATTATGTCACTTGTTTTAAGAAATAATATGATTTTAACACTGAATATGAGACCAAATGGCTTGTTAAGATGGAGATTTTTTTGCAATGCGTTTATGTTTTAATAGTCAACTTAAAAATAAGTCATCACTGAGTCCTTTTATTCATTCTGGGAAATTTTTGTGACGCTATTGAAACTGTTTCTCATTGTTTTTGATGCTTCTTTTTCAAGCGCCACCTTCCTTGGTGGAATGGCCAGAGAGCCTGACCCGCCCGCGTGCTGGCACCGCCCGCTTCGTGTGCCAGGCTGAGGGAGTGCCCACACCCCGAATCACCTGGCTGAAGAACGGCGAGAAAATCCACTCCAACGGTCGGATCAAGATGTACAACAGGTCTGAATTCTTGAGTCAATATACTTTCATGAATACATCTTTCTCACCCTTTTGTTTGTGTTTTGATTTGTTGATCTTTCTAGTGATCTATAAATCTATAAATTATTTATTTCTTTATTTTATTTTATTTTTTACTCTTTATATAAGAAGAGACAATGCATATGAATGAACAGATTTAGCCATACAGGCTAATTTTCATTGTCCCTGCCCACAAGCCCAATCTATACACTTCTTTATGCAGAGAAATTATTAAAACTTGTTTAGATAATCTTTTGATATCAAATCTATGGGAATTCAGATTTATTTATTTTGAATTCTATACTGATAATTATCTTGCTTAGATTGTTGGTTTCTTTTGATTTACTTGGTTTTGGTTGTCTTTTTCCTTTAATGCATCCTGGGCTGCATTTTAAATGAGGTTTCTTCCCTCAACTCACTCTGAGACTTAAACAAAGCTTTGAATGAATGAATGAAAAAAAAAAACAGGAACCCTAATTCCTTTACCCATTAGACACTAGTTTAACAGTCTTTATTTCCCAGCGTACAACGATTCAAATAAATAATTCATCAGCCTGTCCCCACAGCAGGAAGGAAACTGAATAATTTACAGTGCAAATGGGGTTTTAGTTGGTTTCCCTTATTTGCTGCCACTTTTCATCCAACTCTGCGCTTGTAAAGCCAGTGAGGGAGCTAAATGACTTAGGCCTGATAGAAGAGCCTCAGGATAAC
>OMLF01036474.1:0-16485 GCA_900302615.1 Holocentrus rufus | reverse complement strand
CGTACTCATTATCTGTGTGTGTGTGTGTGTGTGTGTGTGTGTGTGTGTGTGTGTGTGTGTCTATATCTGTGTTCCACAGTAAACTGGTCATCAACCAGATCATCCCTGAAGACGATGCCATCTATCAGTGCCAGGCAGAGAACGAGCAGGGGTCGGTCCTGTCCATGGCGAGGCTCATCGTGGTGATGTCAGAGGACCGGCCCAGCGCGCCCAGGAACATCCGGGCCGACACCGTGTCCAGCTCCGCCATCCTGCTGGCCTGGGAGAGGCCTCTCTACAACTCAGACAAAGTTATTGCCTACTCAGTGCACTACATGAAGGCTGAAGGTGAGCAATGTGGGACAAAAAAACAGGGCTCATATTGTCCAATTCTGGTGATATTCACGTTTTAACTTCAGTTTGAACTTGGCCCTCTATAGATTAAGATAAATAAAGGCATCTTCCTTTTATCACAAAAGGATGGTTTTATCTCTAGCAGCAGGAAATAGTTAATGTACTTAGACATTTTGTGTTAATGGACTTCCTAGCCTCAGGAACTAGCAGTTTAGATCCTTAAAATGCTCCCACTTCCTACTTGCCCTGAAAGTGGAATGTGGGAGCCTGACCATCTGTTGTCAATAGTGTGTTGGTGGACAAAGGTCAAGGAAAAAAGTCATGCCTCCACCAAAATAAGAACAACGGCTTTCTCTCTGCAAACAGGAATGGTCTTCAATAGACTGTAGCCCAGTCCCATGGAGGGAGTTTTAAGATGCAGGATCTCCTTTTGACTGATAAAACGCAGGATGCAGGCACAAACTATTCACAAAAGCACAAGGCTTGTAGTGTAGCAGCAAAAAAAAAAAAGGCTTTTAGCCTTTCAGCTTTCCTGGGAACTTTTGTTGTTGACAACAAGAGTCACATTCGAACACTGCAACATGTCAGGAGAAAAAAAACTTCAGCCTGTGCATTCAAGCAGTGCAGTCCATTGTAACGCCATTGACCTCCGTTGGGGAGGTGAAATGTACAGAATTCAAGCAGCAAAAGGAACACCTGCTGGATTATGTAGGGATAAGGAAGCAGGGAAAAAAAGAGAATGAGTTTAGCAAATTCTCTGTTTTATTCCGGCATCTGTCAAGGATTTTGATTAAGATTTAGTGACACATTCTCCTGGACTCAGAGAATGGCCGCTCACTGACATTGACAGGAGTTGCAGACAGTACATTCTGCACCTGAGCACTCAGGGAGGCTTGCTGCTAAATGGAGGCTCTAATGAAAGGAGGAACTAATTAGTCTGTGTGATGGAGTGTGCTAATCCAAGAGTGCATAACTCTGAGTGTGAGTTGGAGAGGAAGGCGGGCTTTGTCACACAGTTCAGGGAGGCTTACTGAGGCATTCAGGGTATGGACAAGGCTTTTTTTGTTTACCCTCAAGGATCTTGTTTACAGGGTCAGGAATCAGTCCGGGCTATTCTTTGTGTCCAGGTGACAGTCCACTCTTTTGTGCGACGTTTCTAATCTGCACTCATTAAAGAACGATCACTCAGCAGGCGATGTGAGAAATTTGTCTTGGAATTAGAATGTCAACCAGAGAAACTGGATGTCAAGTTGTTTAACCAAATATTAAAATTCCCCCATTTCTGTGTACTTTACATTGCTACAGTAGGTATATAATGTAACTGTGTAAAACTATATAATGATATAATTTTGCATCAAGATTTTGGACTAAGGGCAAAATTACATTTGATGTGAAGTCTTTTTTTAACACTTTATCTTTTTTCTTGTTTGTTCAGGCTTGAACAACGAGGAATATCAAGTTGTCATTGGCAATGATACAACTCGCTACATTATTGATGACCTGGAGCCTGCACGAAACTACACCTTCTACATCGTGGCCTACATGCCCATGGGAGCCAGCCGCATGTCGGACCATGTGTTCCAGCACACCCTTGAGGATGGTGAGCCATGCATCCAGTACAGGAAATAAACAACATAATTTATCATTATTCACTGTCATCCTTCTCTTAGTGAATATAAATCTGAAAAAAAAAAGAAAAAGAAAAAAAGTCATAGAGTTTGAGATGGGGAAGTAAAGGGGAAGCTTGCACTGATCTTTAAACACCTCTCTTAGACCGTATATTACCCTAATGGAGGCTAACAGGATTTGTTTACAGTGTGTTTAACTGCAGTGAGTGAGTTGTGGTGTCGAGGTTTTCCTCCTGTAGTTCAGTGGTTCTCAGCTGGTGTCACCTCAGGATCCACATTTGTCTTCAGTCACGGTCCACACATCGGTTAACTTAAGAGCCGTTTAATTTGAGTTTGCTAAATGAGAAGTGCAGTAAACCACAATACTTTTATGCACTGTAAATCCTCTAAAAGATAAATGAAATACTCTTTAATTGTTTTAAAAATATTTCAAAGTTTCATTTTTTCTTGGCAGATTACATATGCCAAAATAGCCGTTTCGATTTATTTTTTTAACATTTTTGTTCCGTTTTTAATTGTTTGTTTTATTTATTATTATGATTATTTTAGTTTTCTTTAACTTTTTTGTTATATTTTTAACAATTGTATTTATTTGTATATTTTTAAATGAGAATTTGCACTTGGAAGCATTACTTCAAAATAAATAAAAACACTGTACTGGATATTTACACTCCAAAAAAGCTTTTCTATGTGGTTGTGTTTGTATCCCGTGCCCCTGAAGTATTTTTGAATTCCAGGCAAACCTCATTTGCCCGCGGTCTTAGCCTGTGGGTCAAAGGCTGCGTGTCTGTTCTGTGCGACTGAACTTATTAAACGATATTACATACATGTTGTTCTCACAGGGCAGCTTTGGGGTCAGCTTTAATAGGAGCGCTTTAGAAAATTGAAACAAAAATTAATAAGGGGGAACAAAACGGAATGTATTTTGATTAGTTAAATGCCGGAGGCTCTACATGTCAGATTTTCTCATGAATACAGCACCTGAAACACATGTGGCTGGAGCACATTCTGATGTTAGCAAAAATTAAAGAGTGCTGCCATTATAAACAATAACTCCTGTGTTATGCCATATGTCCTTCATTTGGAGCTGTCAGGTTCAGTTTGTCTCAAAACGTCTTTTCACTGGATCGCATGTTACAAATCTAAAGCGTCTAAAGCAAGAAATGAATGTACACAGATGGTATTTCTCAGAGCTTTTCTCAAGCTTTACATTTTTAGATGTTTCCCATTTCTTCCTAAATTGGAGATTATTGTTTTCCTGCTGTTTCTTCATATTGTGCTCACTGTCACAAATATACTAACTGAAGCAGCTGCTCAATGTAGATGGTTATACTGTACATTTCACAAGTATATTTTTAGAAAAAACCCAAGTTACCTTTAAAGAAAACATCTGTAGGCACCCAATTCCACCTCAGCTCCCCATAATCTGTCTTCCCTGCTTAGTGCCACCTTGATAAATGATATTGATTAAACCTATCTATTACAGGCAATATCCCCAAGTCATGCGTTTGTTTTTCAGTGTGTAATCTGCTGACATGATCATTCCTGATTTAAAGGAATTCCGTTGGACTTTACCCTCTTGTTTTATCCGTCCACAGTTCCCCTCCGCGCCCCTGAGCTCAGCCTGACCAGCCGCAGCCCCACGGACATCCAGGTGTCTTGGCAGCCCCTCCCGGACAAGCTGAGTCGTGGTCGGGTCACGGCCTACCGCCTCTCCTATCGCACCAGCGCCGAGCATGCCGTCACTCAGATGGAGCTGCCTGGAGAGAAGGCCCAGCATCTCCTGGAAAACCTGCAGCCCGACACCATCTACCTGCTGCGCATCGCCGCCGCCACCAGCGTGGGGTGGGGCGAACAGTCGGCCTGGACCTCCCACCGCACTCCGAAGGCCTCCAGCGCTCAAGGTACAACACCGGAAAATGTCTTCTTTATAAATTCGCAGTATTTAATTGCAAAGGCACATTCTTACGTTACATTTGTGCAGCTGATGTTGCGTTGTTAATAAATCAGAAGGTCTCTTCTCCCTGAAAAAGTCAAATGAGTGTGTGCGTCTGACATCGTCTCTAGAGAAGATTATGTTTGCCACAGAAAGGCACATGATCGCACATCGCTAGGCCTTGAAGATGATGTGGTTTTGATGTCAGTATGTTTCTTTATCATTCTATTCTGTCTGTATAGTTGTATTTTTCGACCCCACAAGCTCTGATCGATCGGCTCCGTGGGCGTTGTAATCTCTACAGACACATGAAGATGACCCAAAAGTGTAAATCATCACTGAGCCTTTCTTGTTCTGCGCTCTGTTTGGACCATGAGAGAGAACCAAGAGAAGAGCTTGCTCTAATAATCTTGTTAAGGCATTGCGTTTGTTACTCCGTGACCTCTGCCCTGCACTGTCAGTAACATTGGAATGGCTTCAGTCATGGGTCATAAAGAGAGGGACCTGGGCCTCCGGGTGGGAAGGAGAATATGGCTGTTTAGAGCTACATCTGAGGCTTCGGGGTGGGGGAGGGGAGGATTGTTTTTTCCTGCCCATCCCTATTGCTCTCTGTCTCCATTTTAAACAGAGACGGGAATCTTCCACTAGTAAGCTTCATTCCTTCAGTAAACACTGAAAAACTGCGATTTTGCTCCCTGGTTCGTGACCGCGGCTCCTTCTGGTCCCTAATGCAGAGCTGATGAGGGACCTGAGGCTGGTTGGATTCTGATAGGAAACTTCAGGGACTCTTAATGTCCGTCAGATGAACACCACAAACTAGATTCCTGTTTCTGAGAGCAAGGCCAGAAATTAATGTTGCAGTGATGATAAGCTGTCTTGTGTTGTATATCATTAAAGGTTTAAATCACAATACTATATCCTTGTACTCTTGTTTGGGTAGTTTTAATTATTCTAATTAACTATTTATATAACTTTTTATATACTAATTTGCCTTTCTTCGAGATTCTAAGTTGAATCAAAATAATGAGCAGGTCCACTTATGGCTTCGCTTTTGGGTTATGAAGGTAAAGGTGGATAAAGGTTGAATCTCTGACATCTTACCTGTATCTCATAATTGAAGGAAGAGTTAAAGGAATTACATTCGCAAAATCCTAAACGTCACTGTAAGAAAGCACCTTTGAACATCAGAGAAAACGTCTGACTTTTGTGTCTCTGCAGTTCCACTGGCTCCTGAGCTGCAGCTGGACCCCTTAAACTGCACCACCATCCTGGTGAGCTGGCAGCTGGCACCCAGAAACTCAGCCAACGTCCAAGGCTTCAGACTCTTCTACCATGAGGAGAGCCAGTCGGAGAATTCCCCGATTCAGCTGCGCGCCTCAGATAACAGACACACCATCGGAGGCCTTGGTGAGTTTTCTTTCGTCTTATTTTGGGTTCCTCATTTATGACACCGTGCTGCTTGGCGTGCAGGACATAACGACGTCATGGTTTGTGTGTGTGTTTGTGTGTTTGTGTGTGTGGACACTTTATACTCAGACCACAGGTTCACCCTACAGAGCAGATGACCTAATGATCTGATTTTGGAGCTCTTTGCTGCATATATTTGCATGTTAATGAGAAGAAAATGAGTTGACTTGGAACTACTATAACTCCTTTATTTTTTACCACATGGAGTTATATTGATACCATTTAGGTCCTGTGTGAAGACAAGTATGATGACATAGAACTATTTGCTAATTATCGCATTAATTAGCTTTATTAGTGGCCTCATTAACATGTTTATACTTAACAGTTTATGTAAACAACAGTTTACGTTTGATATAGTGTAGTGATTATGGTGGAACATTAGGTTGCACATAGCTATAGGGAAGAATAAATCAGGACTAAGAGAGAAATGTGGTGAATTTTAGCTACAATAATCCATGTAACTCACAGAATGCATTTAATGAGCTGGGTTCTTTTTTTCTGGTTTATTTTTCTCTTGAGATTCACTATAATGCTAGATTTTATCAAAGTGGTCAAACAGAGAATTCACACACAAAGTGATTGGGACAGATGTTGTGATTCTCTTCCTCCATTCTCTCTCTGAGTGTGACTTCAGTTGTAGCCAGTACCATTTTACAGTATGATACTGGTTTGAATGACTCAGCATGTCTCCTTCTCCTAATGATTTTTTAATAAAACGTTGGATGTCTTCACCAATCAAATGAAACTTTTTGGCTCACAAAGGCTGTTAGTTAGTGTTGGACAAATAAGATGACAGCCAACAGCAGCATCAATTGACAGCAAAGCTCATGAGTGATTAATTGGTTTAAGTCTTTTCATGTGGCATGCAGAGGTTCATTAGGCCTGGGATGGGCCAGCAGCCAGGCCCACTTCCATGACCTCCCAACCTTTGCACAGGATTTCAGTGTGTGTCTATTCAACAGCTGCTGGATGGTGTTGGGTATATCGTGGCTCTTCTGGCCTTTAGGTCAGATTCGTTTTGCCATGTTTGAGAGTGGAAGGGAGTCCCAGGCCAAAGCAGTGGACAACTGACCATCTGTGGCCAGAGGAGGTCAGCCAGGTGGTCAGCAGCTGACTTGTAAATCAGGAAGCTTGGAGCTAGAACGGGATTAGAGAGAAAGAAAGAAGAGGGGGTGGTATAAATTACTATACATGTCACTCTAATTTCTGAAGCCATATTTTGCTGAGTCCTGTGAGACATTACTCCTACTGCTAACATTACTGCCACTGGTACTACTACTATTACGACTAATACTAATACTAAAAATAGTGATACTACTATAATAAACCAACCAACCAACTAAATCAACTAAGTAAAATGTTAAGCCGTGCTCAAAGTCCCAGTAAAGTGATATCTTCAAATGGTGGAGGAATAAGAATACCTGATAATTTTTTACTGCATTTTGCAGCATCTGTGTTTTATTCATTTTATTTTTCCCTCATTATTTAATTTTATTCATTTTCATTTTGCTATTGAAGCAGGGCGTCCAGTACCTGTTTGGTTTGTTCACAGTCTTGGCTGCTGCATCAGATTTCATTGAATGAATGTTCTGGGAGTATTAGGGAACAGTCACACATGCAGTAAGCGGTTAGATATGAAGCCAATCAGCAAGATAAGTAAAAGAATTGAGACATCAAAAATAAAGCCCAGGTTAAAAAAAAAAACTTTTAGTTCCTCTTTGATAAAGGAGCATTGCAGGGCTAAGACTTGGAGAGAGGGAAGCTGTTATTGTGGAGGGAGATTTATTATGTGTTTTATGACTGCTTTGAGCAGTGTTCCTGGAGGAGCATTGACATCAAAGACTCTCATTGTGTTTGGCTTTCAGGGCCACAAAGATAGTTTATTGGCCAAAAGTCAAAGGAAATGCAACCTCTCACTAACTGAGCTCAGACCAAACAATGAGGATTTGTTGTGAGCTCACTATTTTGCAGATCTGCTATCTTTCCTGGTGAATTAGCCTCAGCCTCTCCACAAGGACAGAGGAGCTCAGAGCGGAGTCTGACCTCCCACGTGGCTCGACATCCTGCAGCAGAGAAAACCTGCTGTTTATGAGGCCGCATGTGGAATCTGACAAAACTGCTTTCAAGCTGTTTACCTATCACTTTCTCTGAGCTGTGGCATTTATTTGAAACTGTTGTTATTAGGGCAACATCATCAGGAATATTGTAGTTCAATTTTTAATGGTAAGACACTGGAAAATATATTAGTTTATTAAGATTTAAGAGCAGCAACAATGATGTGATATTAAAGAGCAGGAATGAAAATGAAAATGAATCCTGATAAGTTTTGTCAGTTTGTAATTTTCTTTGCACTCTGCAGCTTCCAGTTTAATGATGAACACATAAAACTAGTGTTAACTGCTTCAGAATTATTTTAGATTATCTTTAAGATAATTGCTCCCGAGGGTATTATTTGATCTGTTTATCATAATGCTTATCAAAGTCTGCTATGAAGATATAAGCGTTCATCTTTCATATACTGATTGTGCCTTATTATTTTGAGCCCACCACCGTTACATTCAGATTGGTAATTTTATCTACATCTACTGTAAATGAGACTCCCTCTCCTTGATGTTGTATACACCACCCATCCTTTTTTTTTGCCAATAACATTGATCTCTGAAGTGCCTACTGTGACAAAACTGGATGCTCCTCATTCATATGTATGTGAAGGTGCAGAGAGACACGCTCTCCTCTGCCTGTTAAATTGCCAGTTATGACTTTGCACATGATTGAAAGCTTACCCTTAAAGAGAGGAATGTGTTTGAGAGGCTCCAGTTGTGTGTAGAAATGACATGGTGTTGAAATACTGGGACCTTTCCACGCATGTGTATGCTTCTCATGGCCCATTAGAGGAACTTTGGGGCCGAATACCTCTCATACCTGTTGGCACTAGAGCTGTGCGCACAAAACTGTAGATTTATCTTGTAGCTGCAGGCCGTCATGCGCCTTGTCCAGTGCTGTTTCCTCTGATTAAACACTTGGCGCAGTCCGCTCGGTGGGAAAACTGGATTTGTATTCTGGCCGTTGTTTGAAAGGTCATTTTGTGCTTACTTATCTGTGTGCGTTTGTTTCTTTACGTGCCTGTGTGCCAATTTGTGTGAGTGAGAGCAGGGAAAGGGTGTAGGGGGGGGGATGATAGATGCCGGTGTGTGGGTCAGTGCAGAAGCTGACATTTATGGCCCCTGTTCATGCCTTGCTTGCTGTGGCCTGGGGGGCCTTTCACAGAGAAGAACAAAACCTCAGGGGCCAACAGGATTTGCAGGCAGGCTGTAAAAATCAGGTGACCACAAACAGCTTCAAAAAATTCCCTTTAATACAAACTGGCATAATTTATGGGAGCAGAGCCTTGTGAGATTTATCGCTATGGGAATAAGAGGGAAGTGTCTTTGCTGAAGGCATGGAGACTGAAGCAGACCACCAGGGACATAAATTGTGAATAATGGCATAATTGTATATTTTTATTTCTTGGTCTGATTCCAATGCTATATCAGTGTCTAATCGAAAGAGGCATTGCAGCTAGTAGAATCCACATCAGATTATTGAATACCACTGTGCTCTTATCTGTGGCAGAGATTGGGTATTCAATAGCCCAGGGCTACTACACAGCCTCTTTGAAGTAGTGTTAATTGTGAGTGATGAGTAACTACCTGCTTGTAATTCCCAGATTAGGTGTGTTTTTTGTTGTTGTTGATGGATGCTCACAAATTGCACAGAAAAATTGTGTGGTTTCTTTCTATAACGCAGTTTATATGATGCCGTAAATTAGTTAAAGCCACAGGAATGTTTGAAATACCTGCAGATGTGTGGTCTGTTGCTAATGAAGTATGCCATAATACCGAATATAAAATTGTCCATTGGGATTTTCTCCTGCGTTCTCACTCTCAGCTTCATTTTATTAGCAAACTGCATTATCACCTATTAAGTGGCATTAATTTGACTCTCGGTGTTTCCCTGTTTTTCCACTCACTTCCTCTGCTTGACCCTCCCCCCCCTCGCAGAGAGCAGTATAACCCCTCCTTTTGCAGGATTTAGCTTGCCCAGATTCCATGTCAAAGGTCGTGGCCCAGATGTCACAGCTTCCCCCCTCTCATAGCCCCTCTCCCGCATAATTACGGCAGGCCCATTGTGTTGTGGGGCAGGGGAGAGGTGCACGCTGAGGGACTCTGCCTGCTCCTCTTTAGAGGTGGACACTGAGGCAGAACAAAAAGCTCAGGCACCGACCAGGACCTGTGGATAATAAAGTTAACATTATATGTTAAGTATAGACCTGTTTTCTGTGTGTCGCTGACTGGATCTGTGTTGCAGCCGAAAATAGAAACATATCAGTTGAGGTGGTTTCTCTTTATTCTGATTCACTAAATCTCAAGATGCTTGACATTGATCAGTATGATGCACAGAGAAAGCATCTTTTTTTCTTCCTTCTGCATGTTTGCATGTAATTACATAAATGATCAGCAAGTCATGATCTAATTTATTAGATTATTGATTACACACCCAGTGCCATTTTATCACCCCCTCTCGTATAATCATGGAGTATAGCCATTTAGGTTCAGGCTGCAGGGAGGATCCTTTAGCAGAAAAAAAGAGGCTCATCTCATATTCCACACCCATGACCTCAGATTCTTTCAGAGTTTTATCTCAGCCTGACCTGCTGGCCCGAGCCCCACTGAAACTCCTCCGGGCCAGGGGTCCAAGTAGCTCCACCCCTCTTAATCTTCTTTTTACCTCCTCTGGACATGAATTCACCTCCTGTGGTCTCCCACTTTTCCATCAAACCCTTCAGTGTCTCATTTATAATAAAAGTTTCTTGTCTGGAACTCAGATAGAAGCACCATGAAGTTTCTTTTGAGTTTTTTTTGTGTGCAAAATGCAAATACTGGTACATTCCTTTTCTGTGTATTTGTATAGTCCGGGGGCCTGTGAGGACATATTGAACAGCTTCAGCTGACATTTCACTTGACAAGTTGTTTCGGGGTAACACTTCAAAGTTTCAGATTTAAAAAATGCCGGAGCTGCTATATAGGTTGTCAGGCAAAATTATAAGCACCAAACCAATTTTTCATCTCGAAAATGTTTTTTCTCCTCCTAAGTTGTGAATAAGCATGAGATAAATTGAAATTGTCATGGTAACAGTGTGCATTTGCTTTCCTCTCTCAGTCCTGCTGTGTTATAAAAGTCTACAGATGGGAGAGACACACTGACCTCAGTGACTAACAGCTTTACTGTTCCCGAAAGCTTATTATTGTATGAAAAGGACTTTCATGGTGCCCTTTACAGAGATAAAAGATAATCCATTTATAAGCTTTCCAACCGCCAAACATCAACTTCTCTCCGCTGGCCATTGTATTCAGCAGGCTTGTGTGTTTTTCCTTTACATGTTGTGCTGAAACTGACTGCTGCCGAACACTTAAATCACCCATCTTGTCTTTTCATATTACGGCATGAAATTGTATAATTGAGTGAGGAAATCACATCATAGTTTTACCGAAGCGTCTACAGTGAGTCACTGTCCTGTACGCAGCATTTAAATTGAACCATGATAGTGATGCTTTTAGAGGAACATTTGCTCAGATGGGGTTTTTTTTTCAACATGGGGTCCTTTGGGTCACTGATGCTGGCAACTGCTGTTGACTGAAGTCGATGTCCTTCCCAGGAGGTTTTGTCCGTCGATTTAACCCCGAGGTTGTGGGGCTGAATAGGAGTGACCGCTGACCACTGACCAGCAGCCCTGGGCGGGGCTGGAGAAAGGGCCATCGTATTTGCAATGAAAAGACTGGGTGACAGGGTGATGGATAGCGGAGGTGATCTGTCCTGCTGCCCTGAGTGCTGCAGACACTGACCAAAGGACCCACAACACCCAGCATCTGTCGCCGGGGTTTCACCTCTCTTTCCCACCGCACCACCAAACCTGAAAACCCACTGACCCCACAAACACACAGACCAGGTCCCTTTTAATACAGCACCCCCACTTCCTGCTGGTTGATGACATCACATTGCATCTGTCCTGGTGTTATGAACCACATGGTCTTGCTCAATCTGTGTGGACGCTTTTTGAGGCCTAGATCTGAGACTTAACATGTAATCTTGTCTCTTTTTCTGAACATAGACCCAAGGAAGAAGTACCATGTGAAGCTCCTGGCTTACAATGTTATTGGAGACGGCTACCAGGCAGACCAGACTATCAGCACTCCTGGATGTGTCTGTAAGTCCTACACAAGACTTGAAAGTCACTTTTTATGCATCTGATACGTAAAGTTATCACTTATATTCACTCTAATCTGAATTTGGTGATATAAACATTGCTCTCACTGTATTCCTCAGCCGTTAGAGATCGCCTGGTGCCCCCTCCACCGCCTCCACACCATGTCTATGCCGAGACCAACAGCTCGACTGCTGTGTTTCTGCATTGGGGCCGACCGGCGTTCACCTCCAGCCATACAGTCAACTACACCATCCGCTGCAACCCTGTCGGCCTGCAGAATGCCTCCCTGGTGCTCTACCTGCAGACGTGAGTGCTTTCTAATACACTGCAATGACTGCTTTTCACCTTTTAACTGCACCAAGTCTGAATTCCTTTTGTTTCCATGAGAGGGGCCAAGGGAAATCAGATGTATGCAATTGTTTTGTGTAGCTTACTGTATGATAGATCACTTGTATGAAAAAGTTTGTACATCACCCGCAGCATGTTTTCTTTCACAGTCAGCATGGCTCCACAGCACCATCTTGTGGTTGAGCTTCTGTTATTGTTTTCTCTCGCAGGGGAGAGCAGAGCCTGCTGGTGCGGGACCTGGAGCCCAACACCAAGTATGAGTTTGCCATTCGCCTTCACATCGACCAGCTGTCCAGCCCCTGGAGCCCTGTGGTTTATCAGAACACCTTCCCTGAAGGTGAGCGCAAAGGAGTTTAAATCATCGTACATTTCAGTCTCATTTATTGTTTATGAAGTGTGTTTTTCCTGTGTGTTAAATACTCTTGAACTACACTCATTTTGTTTGGCACTTGCTGGATGTGAAGGATGATAATAGTATGCAATATTTCTGAGACTTTTTGTGTGGTTTATTTGACTCAGTTTGGTGAGAACGCAATCTCAAAATATATTGTCAGCACATAAGCAAATTGTTGTGATGCAGATCATCAGAAAAGCACTCATTACATGTTCAACATCAGTGTGAAAAAATGAGACAGAGAGAATTTAGTCTCTTTTTTTTTCTCATTTTTCTATAAGACCTGAAAGTGCACAAACAGGATGGGGATCGAGAAATCTTCTTCTTAGCATTATGAAAGGGAACTTTATATATACACCAGTGTTTCTGGTGTCATCTGTGTCTTTGTCAGTTATTTTTATGTGACTTTGGTCTTTTCTTCCACCACCCCAAACAAACAGCTCCCACACTGCCCCCTTCCAACGTCAAAGTGACTCTTATTGAGGAGGACACAGCGCTCGTATCATGGAAGCTCCCGGATGAGCCCAACATAGCCGTGACACATTACACCATCCTGTACGCTTCCAGAAAGGCCTGGGTGGCGGGGGAATGGCAAGTGCTGCAAAGAGAAGGTAAGTGGGGAGAGAGGGAAGAGGAGAGCAAGCTGTGGGTTTACAGGTCTACAGGAGGGTTCAGACTCTTAAAGCCTGTCCCAGACAAATGGACCATTGGAAATCAGTAACTCATTTCATCCTCTAATCCATTTCTGTATTCGTTGTGATCGCTGGCTGACACCACGTTGCTACACAGCCCTTTTGTTTGGGTATTTGATGTGTTGACCTCGTTCACACAGCAGCCATTTTGAGCACAGGGTGGGAAACTCGACCTGAAAGAAGTAGCCTATCAATAATCAATCAAAAGCCTTTCTCCATATAGTGACTAAGCCAAGTGAGGGCACCTGACAGATTTTTATTTAGTGTTTTTCTATACATAACTGGCCATATTTTCTGCACTGTATAAAGCAGAATCTTCTGTCCCTTTTAGTAGAAACCTCAAAGGATCTGTTTCAGAAAGAGTTTATTGGAATATTTAACTTAATTAAATTGTTTACAAAGATCTCATGCCTAACCATGCATGACTTCTACTTGGACAAAACTCTTTGGTTTTCCCACAGGGGAAAAATCATGGTAGATATTTTTGAATGTTTTCTCTGTGGATTTTGCTGCAGGACTTTGCACAATTGAGAGTTAAAAGTTTGTGCTATGAGACAAGTTTTAAAATTTCCTGTGAAGCTGTCCGCAGAAAGAACAAAAACACTTTGCAACAGTTTGGCAGTAGTTTTTTCTTTTCTTTTTATAGGGTAAATTCACTTGTAGACCACAAGTGGCCAGTCTCAGTCTGTATAATAAGTAGTTTAGTGTAGCGTGCACACTGTGTAGTTTAAACATAGAATATGACTCTTAATCCTTACTCTTACGCCTCTTCCTCCACAACTGAATGGACAGACTCAAAGAGATGTGTGTGGTGTGACATGGCCACCCACAGAAAAAATATTACAGGGGATTAAGGCTTAAGAGTTGGAAAAACATTGATGCACAGCACTGACAAAAACAAAATATCAAAAATGTTCAAATCGCAGCAGCAGATGGTTATATTCCCTCAAAAAAATAAAAACACGTCTCGGTAAAGCAGGCATTCCCTTCAAAAGCTACCGCCGTAGATAAGCAGCATAGTTGTTATTAAGAGCAGATGACCCCAGGAAACACAAGACACCCAGGCTCTCCCCCTTTTGCCACTGGTGAAGGGGTCAGAAGTGAAGCTGTTCACAAAGCCCCTCTGCCGTGCCCCCCAGCACTTAAACTGAGCTTTCCCCTCTGGCTCGGCCGTCACTATGGGAGACACAAAGGTATGGAGGCGGGTGGTACGGGATGGAGAAATGCATCTCTGACGCCTCGCTCCTCCACTGAGAAGCTGGTAACAAATAACCCTTCACACCCCTGAGGATCGGTTCTGTGTTTATTTTTTCATCGCATTACAAACCCCTGGTGTTCAAAGGTCAGCAGAACAATTTCAGGGTGAAAAAAAATCAGAGCGCAGCAACTTGTTTTTTTTTAGCTCCGCTTTATTGGATGTGAAGTGACACAGTTGTCAAGTTCAGCTTGAGGGGATTTTCAGTCGTGTTGGAGAACTACCTTTCTTTTTGTTCATAATCATCTCCTGTTTCAAGGCACCTGAGTGCTTGTGCATATCATTAGTCAGCTATATTCAGTATTCAAGTAGCCAATTTTAGCAAGTTATCAAAAATTCCAAGATCATGAGAAAATGCCCTCCTAGTACCACAATCTGTTACCAGATCTTATAACTCTAATAGATGTTTCTGCCCCCTTAATTAACTTAATGTGTTTGTTTACTTATTCTCATTTATAACAAACATGTAAAACAATACTGCTTCAAAATAATTTACAGCACGTGGAGTCACAGAATATCTGAATATGAATAATTAGATATAAATTGAAATCCTGAAAACTTTTTAGACATGTAGAACTTATTCTGCATCAAGAAATAATAATGTAATAATATAAATATAAACTCCATAGCACTAAAAATGTTTACATTGATGACGTAATCTTAATTTGTCCAAATAATTTTGGACAGATTTAGCATAGTCTGAATAGGTCTGAATATTTTTCGACACCCCAACATGGGGTTCCACAAACAAAAAGTGGTGAGATTATTCAGCTGTTCATCCAACAGGCTGAAATGTCTGATTGAATTGGAGCTGGATTGATAATCTGCACTTAGACTTCATTGTCATTATGTTGTTTGTTTTTATAACAAGTTTGAGTCATGAAACAAAATCAAGAACTTTTTTATGAAAATATGAACAAACCCAGCTCAACAGCACAACTAAATCTCGTCAACAGGGGGCATCACCATGGCGCTGCTGGAGAACCTGAAGCCTGGTCAGGTTTACTTGGTGAAAGTTTCTGCATCCAACAAGATGGGCGACGGACCATTTTCTCACACGGTGGAACTGGCGGTCCGGCCTGACGGTTTATCCTCGGGTCACGTTCCCCGGTTCTCCCACGGCTCCCCACACACCACAGGTCAGTGACCGTCTGGTTGGCACTCACATGCAACACGAGGAGATTCTTACTTTACAAAGTTCAACAATCAATCAGGATTATTGGATATCTTGAAGTCCTCTTTTCACAAGACTTGAAAAGCTGTGATAAAGCTGCTGTCTAGGTTCACCTGACAATACTGACCTCATGCTTTGCAGTCTTCTCTGATGGTTTCTACCACCTGGACCAAAAGTCAATGACAGGGATCGTCGTGGGAGTCTGCATCGCCCTGATCTGCATCATCATCTGCGCTTTCATCATCGTCTGTCGCGGCAAAAACAGGTAATTATCCGACCACATGGTGAGAGAGGTGCTCACCTTCCTTTGTACGGGTGTCAGGGCAAAATGTTTCCCCTTCTCCTGAATATATTCTGTCTTCAGTGATGTCGTTTCTGTTTCTTCCAGGAAATTTTCAGCTGTTAAAACGTGCAGGCAAGGAGCTAGCACCTCTGCTGCCGCTGCACGTCATTTGGGCTCCGATGGACAAGCTGAGAACGCTGAAGTGATGGTTCCCATGATGACTGAAGACCATTTCATTGATGCCAAGGTACTTGGAATATTTGACACCTTATGTTGTAAAGTATAATCAGGTCAGTACTATTTAAGACCTGTACCTTTTCTTACATTGTTATGATTTTTTATTCATAGGGTGGAACAAATCTGATCATCAACAGCCTTGGACCAGTTCTTCCCAATCCTGAGAGGAAAAATAAATGGTTTTGCTTCCCCAGTGAGGAGAAGAAGAATGCTAAAATGGTGCAGGTAAGATTGAGATGATGAGTCAGTTTGAAATGATCCCACAATGCATTGCCTTCCCCATGTTTGCAAACTTCCAGTGAAAGTCTTCAGCCCTGAGTGCTGTGGATCATCTGTGGATCTGTGTCATTGTTTCTGGAAGTAACTGTGATCACAGGAACTAACTGAGCAAGTACTTTTTCGCAGGTGCAGAGCATGATGCACGGAGACGTCTCCTACCAGCCTGGGACCACAGTATTATGTTACGAAGAGGAGCTCTCCACACATCCTGACCA
>OMLF01036473.1:0-14911 GCA_900302615.1 Holocentrus rufus | reverse complement strand
TCAAATAGCTTTGGTTTTATATTTGATTTGATTACATTAATGTTAAAGTTGAGATTTACAAGAGATTTACTGTGTAAAGGGAAAACTGCTGTTAAAAATCGCCTTATTTTTTCGGCATTTCTGCTTTATTGATAGTGACAGTGGAGATAGACAGGAAAGGCGGAGACGAGAGAGAGGATGACATGCAGCAACAGGCATGAGTCAGAATCGAACCCACGTCGCTGCGGTTACGTGGTACGCGCTGTACACGGTGAGCTACCGGCGCGCCCCAAAAAGCCCCTTATTTATTTAAAGTATTTGCAAACCAAATGTTATTGCACTTTTCTTCATATAGCAGTACTTTTGAATTCATTATTGAATTTTGCGCATAATAATGCGATTAATTGTGATTAATCATGATTAATCGCAGAAAATCATGTAATTAATCGCGATTAAAAAA
The DNA here is from genome assembly GCA_900302615.1 of Holocentrus rufus. Taxonomy (NCBI): domain Eukaryota; kingdom Metazoa; phylum Chordata; class Actinopteri; order Holocentriformes; family Holocentridae; genus Holocentrus; species Holocentrus rufus. Next base: position 14,472 of record OMLF01036473.1, on the reverse strand, counting down.
ATTAATCGCTGCCCAGCACTAATGTGTATATATATATATATATATATATATATATATATGTTCATGATTATGCGATATGTGTCTTGTGCCACATAATCTCAACACAAAACATACATGAGCGAATGTATGGTTTTCCTTGTCCAGCTGGATATTTATGAACGGCAAGTTTTGGTGTGATAATTGATTTGGTAGGAAAGCTGGGCACAGTGCACATTGACCTGAATGCCCTGCTTCACTCATTAATATTCATGACAAAACCAGTAGAATGAGGAGACAGTTTATACCATGCAGACCAAGCTCATATTTCCCAGAAGCATCTACAGGTCAGAAATCTTGCCCTTTGGCATCCAAGCCACAGTGTGAGCAGTTGTACTGTAGAGGAATTTGCTAATGTGGATACTTTCATAGTGCAAGCCGCTTAAATATTTTTTTTTTTTTTTACAAATGGCTACAATGGTAGAAAATGTTTGAAGGGAAGTTCCACCATTAGCAATCTTGCATAAGGGATAATCCATGATGAGGTGTGTGTTAAAGGGTTTTCAATGTTTACACCAACATATGTTGGGTTAAAATTTGATGTACCCACTTTCCTTCTGCGTACCTTGTCTGCTTCTCCTTCAGTTAGCAATTTCTTACAATTCCCAGAATGCCTTTTGACAACCCCCAGAGAACATAGATGAACTCTGCTTTCAGCTGTGGGTTTTACATGTAAGTGGACAAGAGCAGCTGCAAACAGTGATAGCGGTGCATGAGTTTTTCCAGCTGAGAAAAACTGATGATTTTCATGTTGGAGCCTGGCAAGTAATGGAAAGTAACTTTGAACCTTTTTATATTGAAACTAATACTCGAAGAAAGTTGTTTCTGCACCAAATAATTAGCAAAACTACTATTCAGCATATTCTCAGTGGAACTGGATACTGGTTCCCAGCCCTGAGTTTGAGAAATGCTGGCCAAGGGCACCAATGCCAATGCGGAAACCTCGAGGTGGCCAAGTTCACTGCTGTTCCTGTGTGTATAAGCAGTTGTTTGGGCATTAGGAAAATTACATTGTGCTTTTACAGTGAGTCAGGGGTTGATAAGAGCAGCTATTACCAGAATAAATGGATTTATCCCTAGCTGTGTGGAGAAGTCACTTTGGTTGACATCTCTGCATGTGACAAGTGGATTACTGCTCCCTTAACGCCTTTCCTCCTCTATTCTCTCTCTCTTTCTCTCCCCCACTTTCCTTTGCCTCTCTCTCTCTCGTTTCCCACCATTACATGTCTCTATTTTCTTCTCTTTTCTTAGCTTTCTCCTGCTTATTCTGTCTTTGTAGGCACTATCGCTCAGAATTCAGCGTTTCCTCCATCAATTAACATTCTACACGTCCCCTCCACCCCCACCTCCTCTCCCACTTGCTCTCTCTTTCTCTCTTGTATTTATGTGTATAATAAAAGCCTATAATCATATTCTACACACCCACACATGAGGCTTTAAGATTATATGTCTCAGGGAGTAAGAACAACAGAATCATCACAATAATGGTAATGGCAGAAGATCCTCATCACTGTTGTAATAATGCTTATAATCCTGCACTGTCTATCAACCTTGCCAATTTATTCCCTTGCTTGACCACTGCAGGAGTAGGAGAGGCGAGTTGCAACAGATGCATCTGTGACGAGATGCAGTAAACAAGTATAAATTGTAGAAAATAGGTGTATAATGAAAGTTCATCATCCAGGGGTGAGTGTAGGATCTCATCAATATTAAATAACAAATTTTGGCATGAAGTTAATGATGACCTGAAGCGTAGTCACAATCAGTGTGTTTAATTTAACTAAACTGCCTCACAAGGGCAAAGTGCCTTATCTCTGTTGAGTTTTGCAGTTTGTAGCCCTACAACCAGGCGGTGAGTTAGCATTCATGAGCTGTGGGCAGATTTCCAGTACTTTTTTTTCCCTCATAGGGTTTCAGTTTATGCAGAAAAAAAAAAACTGGTTAACACAAGCCTGACAAAATTTGATGTTTTGTTCTATGCCATTACAACCGTTAATGTCTTATCTGCAAAAAATCAGCTGTTCTGTGCTTTAAAAAGCAAGTTGCTAACAAGCTGTTATACTGAAACTACAACAGCTGTCAGAATAATTACACGTCATTACATCATAATATTGTTGTGCTTCATATGCTTTGCTCTAAAGTTGTATCTCATGTTTGTTTGCACCTACGAAACTATTCCAGTACACGTTTTTAGCATTTTGCTAGCTAGCTACTTGAACATGGGAGTGTAGGGACGCGATGATGACGTGACGTGACGTGATATTCCTAGAGCACGACCAGCTGTTGTAGTTTCTTTTAGCTTAACGTTAGCTTTCAGCCCATGTTAATTGTGTGTGTGGTTTTGGAGTATTGAGTTGAACAAAACAAGTAGGTTTGACACACTTACTTATTTTCAAAAAACCTATGGAGAAAAAAAATCCATTGTAAATGTGTTGAGTACTACATTATGATTAATAGTTTCCAGAAGTGTTTTCCCCTGTTGTATCTCCATTTTTCACATTGTGTAGCGGTTGTTTAAATTGTTGTGTCTGTTATGGTCAAACAAACTTCAATAGAAAAAAAAAAAACATTATCAAGTTACCTCACAGCAGGACATTTTGAAAACATTAGATCTTTCCTGACATTATCCTACATTTTATCTGGGAATTAACATCCTCAAAACTCAAACAATAACCTCTCACCATTACTTGGGGCCACCGGGGTGCACAAATTGCATAGTGCAGCTTTAACCTATGTGTGGGTTAGTTGTTTCAAATGAGACTAAATTCCAGCAGATGTTGGGAAAAACTGCAGATGGTGTGAAGGTTCGTACCTGCGTGTGTGTGTGTGTGTGTGTGTCGCAACAGAGCAGCTCTCTTGAATGTCCCAACCCCAAAAGCAAATAAATAGCCCAACAGTTTGCCTGCCTCCCTCTCTCTGTCTGTGAATTGCTGCTCTGTGGTGCTTCTCGCTGTGCGGTCCTTCACCGGTGAGGGAGGCTTAGCCACGATCAGACCCACTGATAGGACAGGTAGATGGGCAGCGGGCCACAAAGCCCCCACATCACTGTGGGGGCTTAAACTGTGTGTGTGTGTGTGTGTGTGTGTGTGTGTGTGTGTGTGTCCTTGTACCTCTATCCTTGTGAAAACCAGTTTGCATCTTGGACTATAGGCTTAGGGTTTGGATTGAGGATTGTGATTAAAAGTCAGACTTGTAGTTTAGTTTAGGGTAACAATTAAAAGTGTGTGTATGTCTGTGTATGTTTGTGTGTGATTGCATCTGTGTATATGTGGGCAGATTTTTTTTTTAATTTTTGTGTATAATAAATGTTCCCAAAGGAATAGAAAACACAGCTTTCTGGTATTCTCAAGTTTGGACTTAAAATCACAGTATTCTGAATTTTTAGCATCTAAACAATGCCATGTTCTATTGTTTTAGGCAAATAAGCTGCTTCATCAACTTAGCGTCGTGTGAAAGACAGAACGTCCCAAACAAATTGTATTTTGAGAGCATCTGGTCCTATATTTTGATCTATTTCCAGTTGAAACAGGTTGCTGGAGCAGGCATGGATGATAATTTGGAAGTGGCTGACTGTGTAAACTGATATCTGTTAGAATGAGAAAGGCAGTTTTATATGATAGGTGGGGTGGAGGGGGATTGTTAAAAAAATCTGTGATATCATTGGTTACATTTTTTATGGATGCCTGCTGGTATCTGGTGAAATAACAACTAAAAGTACACTGTTTCCAGGAAGAAAAAAGTAATGGGATTTCAAAACAATAATACAAGCAAACTTTTTTGTCACGTCTCATTAAGTCAGCGATTGAATGGTGTGTGCTTGTGTGTGTGTGTGGGTGCGTATGAGCCCCCATCCCAATCCATGGATTTTAGGCACTTTGAAAGTACTCCTCCCTTTTCCCCCCACCAGCAGCATCCCTGCATTCTCTACAAGAACTGGCAACTGAAAAGTTCCTTCTGTCCTGCAGTCTTTTTTTTATTTCCCCCCCTTCCTCCCTATCTCTCTCTCACACACAAACACACACATACACACACACTCACTCCTGGGGCCAATTAGTCAAGTTGAAACGTCTTCATTTTTCATTTGAGTGTTCAATGATCAGTATAATTGGAATTAATAAGCCAATTTCGTTCGGCAGAGATGGGAGTTTTTGGCACTTGTTTTGAGCACCCTCACAGTTGGTTACGGGGGAGGAAACCACAAAACAAGGGTCTCATTAACTGGGTCAATTACAGTCGAAACACATCACCTTATTAATCTTCTGCTGCCTGGCATAATAAAGATGCTTATCAGACTGCTATTTATGCTGTACAGTATTCACCACCACATCCCAGGCCATATGTTCATTGTACATCTTAGAATAGGAGAGCTGAGCTGAGACCAGTTTGCATCTTAAATTGATATTTTGACTCTGGTGGCATTTAAATCTGCACCACTTACACTTTTGGATGGGTGGATAATAGTAAAACATTTGTAATATTTCCCAGTTTACCCTTCTGTTGTGTGCTACAAAATGAAACCGCTTCTTAAAGCTGCAAAATCTAAACTGCCAATGGTTGAATTAAATGAAGACCGTTTAGACTCAAAAACACATGATGATCATTGAGTCTACATGGTTCCCATCGAAGCACTGACTCACTGAAAAATTACTTTCCTCATCTCCACGATATCAATTACTGCCGCTTTAAATTTGTATGCAAGTCTACAGCTGACTCTGTCCCTCGGTCTCAATGCGGACCGCCGACATGCCATTTCTGGGATATTGAAGGACAAGTGTAGAAACGTTTTCCACCACTGTGTTTCCCCCGGTAGGAGGAGATAAGATAAACTTTATTGATCCTTGAAGGGAAATTGAGTCGCTGCAGCAGCAAAGAACTGCAGGTCAGGGAGGCTGGCGCAGTGGTTCCAAAAGTGGAGTCCAGGGATCTTTGAAGGTCCTTGAGAGGCTTTCAGATGGTCTCCTAGAAAAATAAGGAACAGATGAAATTCACTGTGGTATCATTGAAGACCAGACAGTTCGAGAACATTCTAAGGTTTTAATAAGATTTATTGTCCCCACTGTTACAGTATGAACATCTGTGGAGTTCTGTAACAACAGTATACTAAGATGGGGGGCTGTAGCCCAATTTAAGTCCCTTAAAGGAGTACTCCAATGTTTTGAGCAACATCCCCTTTTTCTGACTTATCCAGAGTGAGACAAGAAGTTTGACAGGAACCGGAACCAGTGGACGTACAGAGAGGAAAATGGTATCGAACGTCTTGTGTTCCTTGAATGTTCCTTCAAAGGAATGGTTCACCCCTAAAATGAAATTTCACTCTTTTTTCACTTCCTTGACAGCAGAAACAGAAACAAAAAAATTTGTTTTAGGGGTGAACCATCCCTTTGACATGAACACATTTGGGGAACCCTGGAATAGTGCACAAACAGGAAGATGAACCCAAGAATATGAATTGAGAACGATAAAGGAATCAAAGAAATGAAAGATAGATCTTGAAGTTTTTACTAGATAAAAAGATTTTTCTATGATGGCAGTTTCCCACAAAATGCTTTGAAAACTAAGAAGACTAAGAAAACTAACCAGGCAAGACCCCAAAATCTCTGATGAAATGGATCTTAAGGAGTTGTAAGGTGACATCAAAGGTTTTTATCCTTGTGTTTCAGCCACCTCACAGTGGCATGAGAGGGCTGGCTTGTTTGTCTCGGAGAAGCTTCCTCTTATGAGACGTGAAGCGATGGATATTACGGGACGTTTCAGTGGGAAGACGGTTATGCCGCTTGCCGTCGGAGGGACGGATTCCTTCTCCCTTTCATCTCCCGGCGTCCCACACTCCCGTGGATGACCGAGAATTTCTTCATTTCTCACGTATACGCACATTCTCTCCCACTCTTTTTCTCTCGTCTCCCTCTAACTTTCTCTCTCTCGTTCTCCCTTATGCACACACACCAAAGCCCTCGCACGCACAAACTATTCCCGTCTCACTGTAATACGAACAGACACGGTCACACTGCTACTCATTTGGATGTCACTGCGCTGCCTGGCCTCCTTTGCTATATTAAAAAACTCCAGTCCTATCATTGTCAAAGCAGCAAGCAGATGGTGGTGGATCTGCTTGGCTTTCACTAAGGTCATGTGGAAGCTTGTTTTTTTTTTTTTCCTCTCAGTTTATTTTGGAAACTATAACTTCATATTCCCCTCTCCGCAGAGAAAGGATGTCTCCCATCTATGACACGTCTTTGTAAGGGTGCAAGTTTTTCTTGCAACTTCACACCATATTTCTTCACTCTCTCTCCCTCTCAGGGGTGGTATTTTTGTGTGAATTTTCACTCTCAAACACATTATAAATAACCCTGTTCGCAGGCAGTGGAAAACTTGCCCATCTGTTGCCGTGATCTCGTGGATGGCGATGTCTCCATCCGAGGTTGGAGCTCAAATAAATTCATCAAAGTTTAAAGGCATCCACTTAAGCTCAGTGCTTCCAGGATTACGTGTGTATGCAGCTGATTTGTGTGTCAGTGTAGCACACGTGGGCAAGGCTAATGGGAATCGTGACCATAAGGGTATAGTGCAATTGTGACTCTAGCAGATTGTGTGGATTATCTGCGCTTTAGTTACATCACAAGAGGTGAAAAACCATAATTGGCACTGATTCGGTCCTACACCATTGAACAAAACATGAGCAAAAAGTCATCCATATAATACTACTATGTGCTGGTTGGAGCCTGTCCACTAAGGGTGTGATCACACCTCAAGTGTCTGAAGAGAGAGTGAGTGGAAGAGTTATTGTGTTGCATTCCTGCATTTGGTACACTGACATTCACACTATGACTAGAACATAGAAACAAAAGTCACATGACTCATAAACCAAAATCTTGGTCATGTGTCATGCCAGGTTAGTCAAAATGTGATGTCTGTGTTCTTTGTTGTTTTAACTCCTGTTCTATGACTCATTATAAAGCCCCGCACAAGAACTAGCTTGCCTTCTCTTCATTTTAAGTAAATGACACATTATCATATATCATAGCCAACAAGTAAAAAAATTGAGAAATTATGCATTGAAAAAAAAAATCTGCATGCACTATTTTTGTACCGATCAGACCAACAGCCTGGCAACAGAGATGCCACCAGCTGATTCAATTTGAGCCACAGCATTGTAGACATTGTGGATTTGCCAAAATAGATTTAATATGGCGCATAACTACAGTACACAAATATGGCTCAGTTAGCTCTGCATTGGTAGTGTAAACTGCTGGAAAATCACAGTGGTTTTAAAGCAATCAGGGTTTCAAAGACAGGGCAGGGTGGAGTAAACTGTTGACAGGGACTGTGTTTGAGGCGTCCTGATAAAAGACTTTAACAGACTGTGTCTTTTGGGTTTTTTTCTTGTAGTTTCAGATAATGTTAAATTGTGGTAAAGGATAGTCACAATTTATGGAATGTTAGGTGTGACTTACGACTTGTGACAGTGTTTGTGTGAGGATGATTACTAAAAGCCGAGAAGCTAAAGCTGAGAATTCACACACAGAAACATGGTGCAATTTGCTTGGAGGGCTGAGACTTAAATTTTCAGGGGGTCTTGTTGTGGATATTTTGAGTTTGCGCCCAAAAAAAAAAAACTAAAGAAGTCAGCACTCCAGAGTTCAAACAAACTGCTCCAAATATGCCTCACAAATACCGCCATAATAAAGAATGCACGACCATCTTGGCTAATACCAGGCCCAAACAAAAAATGCTGACTTGAAGCTGAACCCACTACAAGCTTCCCCTGCCAAGAACATGCTGTATGCGCGATAGGGCTATAAGCTCTCCAGACAGGCAGAAATCAAAGAGAGAGAGAGAGAGAGAGAGATGTGCAGAGGACATGGCAGAGGGAAGAGATCATGTCGAGCCCTCTGTTACTAGGAGCAGCGATGCCGCGGCGACCAGGAGTGTGGGAGGCTGCGTTGCCATTGGCTGGGAACGTGTCACACTTCCCACTCACGCTCTGATCCGCTGAGCAGCCTCCTGCTCTCCGGGCTCTCTCTCCTTCTCTCTCACGCAAATGTGCGCCCTCCTTCCTCCTCCTCCTCCTCCTCCTCCTCTCTCCTCTCTCCTCTCACACTTGGCACGCAGACATGCTCAGACGCGCCGAGCCCCTCTGCCCGTCTCGCGTTCCCTCATTTCACGGTGACACAGGGTCAGTTTACCCCCCTGCCACCCAACTCCCACCAGTGTTAATGAGCCTTTTTTTTTTCTTGTCCGTGAGCCACGGACACAGACTGCACTTCCATAATGACAAGAATCCACTTTTATATGGGAAAAAAAAATCTATTTTCTACGCCCAGATTGCAGAACAGAAGTGCAACGAGCAAACTACTCACTGTGTGATATTTCGAAAGGTTTCGAGTTGAGATTCAACAAGCGGTGGGAAATTGAGAACACACTTACAAAGGAGGCCCGACCACGTTCGTCGAAGTCTTTCATGATATTTCTCTGGGGTAAAGCTGTGCTTACAGAGCTATATGGATTTAGTTCCACATTGCAAAGTGAATCTCTTCCTTCCTAAAGACCTTTGTCCTGATGAGCGCTGTGGGACTCAGTATCAGTCAAACACCAAATGTCTTGGATTTTGAACACCCCAAGTTATGCTTTTGATACGCTCCTTCCTATTTGTGCTGCTGTCACTCCTGTTGGAGAATGATCCGTTATTCTGTCGGCGCCTGATACGATATGTAACGTTTTTTTTTTTTCCCACTTATTCCTACCCACAAGGGTTTCAGGAGTGATACCTTTAACTTGATCAGCCACGGTTCGGTATCAGAATGTGAATGCATCTGCTTCCTCCAGCTCTATCTGCGCGATTCAGAGAAGTCTGAAGAAAGTCGCCGGGGGAGTCGATGACTTTCTACATAGGAAAGCTGTCGAGGCGCACGCATCCCTCTCGCAGCGCGGTTGAAATGAGGTTTTTGCAGCGTGCCTTCTTTCACACTCTTTGACAGACCATGATAAATAAACACAAACTTTCACTCAGTGTAATATCTGTTTCTCTCTCTCTCTCTCTCTCTCAGTCCCTCTGGGGCGTCTGAGTTCTAGTTTTGTGGTGAATGAAGGAAGGGAGAGCATGACAGAAATACAGTCAAAGCAGATGGCTTTATGTCTCAATCCTTGGCCCAATATTTTGTCCCAGCAGCGAATTTCCAAGGTGCGGAGAAGGCGGAGAAGATTACATGTACCAAATGTCATTATTTCCACCTGCTTCTGAGTTTCATGAACGCCGCCTGCATCACCTCGCTAGACAGTGCCAAACTTATTTATTACCAGCAATCAGACAATAATTTAAACAGCTCCAGTAATTCAAATAAGCAAAACTAAATTTGTCACCGCGCTCTATGTTAAAACAACTTACAGCATAATGTGAAATCAACTCATTGTTGTTTTGCAATTTGAGGCAGGCCGCCTGGTCAAATGAGATTGGTGCCTGCTGGAGACACTTCATCATCTGGTGCAGGAATTAAATAGTTGCAAATGGAGCTTGCATCATGCTTGAGCTCTGGCACATCCTCTCCTTAGCAAACCCTAGAGGGACTCACTCTTGCCCACTCATGGCTATCAAACTGGCGACCAAATGCCAATGCTGATCATGAGCTCCGTGACACAGGCCTGCACTATGAAAGCACCGCGGTCATAAATATAAATGACAGCATTAATAAATGATGACCTCTTATTCAAATTTCTCATTATGCATGCAAATAGGTTTAAAGGGGGAACATGGGCAAAGTGTGCTCTAATGTGCAAAGTGTAATTGTTACACGGGTGCTGACCTGAGATCATTAATATTAATTCACTACATTGTTTCAGTCTGCAGCCGATGACCTCCGATATGAATGGGCTTGATTTGAGTTTTCATTCATGTGCAAAGTCTATAGAGTGAGTGATTGTGTAGTGGTGAAAGGGCACTCTGCATCGGCTATTAGGCTGCCATTCACTGAATTAGATTATAGCTCCTTTATTTTCATTATTTAGACCTGTTATTGTTAAGACATTGGGTTCAAAATGGCATAATTGTGTCTGGCTCCTGTTGGCATTTAAAAAGAAAAAAACTACACGCACTATTTAGTTGCATTACTTACTCTTCCAGAGGTAATTGTCACCAGTAATATAGGGCAAACTAATATTACAGCAAAAATGATGAAAAATTGACATTTGAGAGGGAAAAAAATCATGCGTAAATGACTTCTATTTCCTACTCCACTGGACTTAATGCTCTCCACTGATACTGGACCAAATAGCATTAGAATAATAATGAAAAAGGTGGTTTATTGTAACTGTGGGTGGATAGGATGATAATGCAATGAGGCATGAGGTACTCACGCCAAGCAGCGTAATCAAAGTGTAACATTTTCATTTCACACTGAAGCATTTAGTTGATGCTCTCATCCCGTGTTGCTTTAGAATATACTCCAATTTCTTACAGCAGTATTATTAGGAGGACATGGGTCAAAGCCTGCGCCTGTGACCCGAGAATGATCATTTAAGAGAGGAGCGATAGGGGAGGAAATCTAAAGGATCTAAACAGAGTTTAAAGTTAGAAACAGGAAAAAATAATGAGAATTTAATGATACGTTAAGTCTGATCTACCATAAACAGTAGAATCATAGTAAAATCTCAAGCTCTGATACTGAAAATTTCATCAAATATGTTGGATTTGATGTGATAATGTTGACAGTTAAAGACAGTTTAAATATATCATCAATAACGTTCCATCAAAGCCGATTTGAGAGATTTGCCACAAAGCGTCTTCCCTACCACCGTCTGAGTTCGACTTTTACTTTTCTTCCATCAGCGGCGGTAGGACGTGATAATGAGCAAACACTGTAATCCCACCAATTAACTGACAGCCACACCTACCCCCTCCACCCCCACCCCCACCACATTTCCTTGCCTTGTCTGTGAGAGTTTGATAATTGGGAGTTTGATGGGGCTCCAACACCCCGTTTTCAGAGCGCTCGAAATAAATGTCAGACGTCTCGGCGAGCCGCTCTCACACTGCATCTGGATCGTTCACCTTAAAGTGAGAGACAAAGAGGCGGCTGTCGACTTCTCTGATGAACTGACAACTTTGCTGTCAGTGTTTTAAAGTTCAACATCATTTTATCATGAGACTAATCCAGCTTTTGTTTCAATACACATACGTTTAATTGGTTTGCCTTTGTAATTACATCTTGACAAACTAACATATAGGCTAATGGCTCCAACAAGATTTGCTTATCACCATTCTGAAACCACAAAAATGTTTGCTACATCTATTGGCTGTGCTCTGTGGCTTCAGCCATTACATTCCTCGCTACTGTTTTCTCATAATGTTGGTAATTTAGGAATAGAGGCTTGTGTCACAAATCACAAAGAAATGACATCTGGCACCATCATTGAGGTCCACTGGAGAATTGGCTAAATTACATGTTGCTCCATAAGCTGGGGGATTTTATCACCCTTATCACGCTTTTGCAACCCTTTCAAAATCTATTGCATAGATTTAAAAAAAAATACGCTGTCATCAGTCTAAAACAGTGTTGTTGTTTTTCTTCGTTCCTGAAAAAGGTGACATTTTGGAAATGCACGGTTTTCACCCACAAGCAGTGATAGTTTATCCTGTCCTCTCATTATTGATTTGCTCTCTTTTTTCATTTGTCCTCTCCTAAGCCATTATTACTTTTATGGCTGTTTTTACGAGCCTCCCGTGGCTGCCCACCAATTATGCTTTGTACCCCATTAAAAGTTCTCCCAGCCTGACATAAGTGCTGTGCTGCACAGGATTCTGCACTGTGCCGTCCACTGTGTCCATGCACCTCCTCTACACCCCCCCCACCCCTTCCATAAAATATTAACACCTGCTATCGCTCCTGCGGCACTCAAACTCCTGTGTGGTCCACTTAAAATCCTCATTGTAGCTTCCCCTCCACAAACAGACCCAAACGTCTTACCGAGCTCTCCAACCTGGCAACCCGAGGCTCCCTTGTCTTCTAACGCTGTCACAGGCATCCAGGTGGTTGCGTCTTTTACACTTAAAATGAATTATTCATGATCTGTTTACTGTGCCACTTCTGAGGTTGCCCAAAGATGAGGCGAGGAGATGCTCTTCTCCATTTCCTTACCACAGCCGCCATACTCTGCCATGAGGTATTTCATCGCAGGCTGATTGAAGCACTCAGCTTTATTTTTAATTTTTTTTGGTGAAATGCTGATAGAGGAAATGGAGCATGTCACCAATCTAAACAACAACGTATGTAGCTGTGTTAGCAACAGCCAATATCCAGTGCCCATATGTTCTTGTGTGAAGTGCTGCACATAATCTTTAAATGTGATGTCTGACATGCTACGACACAAATAACACTTACTCTCAATGTGGTGGGCAGATTTTGGAAATGTTTACACATAAAATTAAAGAAAAAGCATTAAATGATCCTGAAAATCCTACGTGGTGAAGACTTTATTTTACAGACATATGCATGCCAAAAGGTTTTGAAGACTCAATTCTGTCTAATTTGCAGCTAAAATGTATCATTGCTGGGATGAGAAAGGATTTCCGCGCAATTTTGTTAACAGATTGCTGGATAAATGAGCCACATTGTGTCGAGATGAACACAAGATTCAGTAAGGATCCATATCAAGTATAAAACGGTTTTATTTTTAGTTCTTTATTTCCCACCTTCTAGTTTTTTTCCCTCACCCTCATTATGATGCCCAGCTTGCATTTGATTCCTCCAATTAAATCTGGTGCAAAGGTTGGCGGGGAGCATGAGCTCCCTCAACTGATCTTGTGAATTTGATGCACTAAAGATTGTGGAGACTTTTGCCACTTTTCCACAGAAAAGTTCTGAAGGACTAAAGCTCCAGGGTCTTGGAAGACGCTTCCAGGAGCAAAGGGAGGGCCCCAAGCTCCCGTGTGTCTGCATTTCTATGTGGAGAACATCAAACTTTATGCACATAACAGGCAGCTTCTCATTCTGAATGCGACCGACAACAGCAAAACAGTAAACATGGAAGATGTCAAGGCCATCATATCCATGATTATTTACTACTGTGCACGCTGTGTTGCTGTATTTGTTTTTGGAGTGGAGATGCACGGAGGTTGAAAATGAGATTCAAGAGTTTTTCCAGAGAGCGATGGAGATCAACTGTGGCATGGCATGCACCAACGGACACGAACTCTCAGTTATTAGCTGAACGATCTCTTGATACAACGATATTTTAATAATTTGTGTTTGCAGGTGTTGTCCTTCGGAAATCGGAGAGCACTACCTTGGTTGCAGGAATCGTTTTGGGGTCAGAAACTCAATCCCCCAGGGCAAAAAGAGGGAGTGCTCCTCTAGGGTAAGGATGCCTGGTTCCTCCAAAGGGTTCCTGGGTTCCTGTTGTGGAAAAGGGGTGTTTGAGGCTAATATGGACTTCCCAACTCTGCGGAATTTTTTATGACTATATTTTCTCTCTTAATAAGCATGCATGTTAGAAGGGATGATGAGAAAGTCCTCCTGGGACCAGGCATTGGGAAGGAGACCATCTATCAAGGCCTGGGAGGACAGGCTCGCAAATGTCTTCACAGCATGCTATCTGTCTCCTCGCTGAAAACACACTAAATGAGTGATCACATCCCCACTTTGGGAGTAAAGGCTTCTATCATTTGATGGATGTAAATAAAGGCAGATATGTAAATTTTCTAGACCACCAGCATGCACTTGTCGTTTTGATCTAGAATCAAACAAAACAACAGCCGAAAGAAGCGGCGAAGACGGTAGTTGTTGTTGTTGTTTCTGGATCTTGCCAGGAAACTCCATTTCTCCCGGCTGACAAAGTGCCTCTGCTGTCTGCCAGAGTTGGGCCTTGCCTTAACTTACTTACTCAAACCGGTCCCTCAGTTCTCTGGTGATTGTCAGAGGAAGACGGATTAGAGAGCTGCATCTGGGCTTTTGTGAATGCATAATTTTCCCAATTGCTGATAAAGGGAATTACGGCACAATTTAGTTTACTTCCGTTGATGGCACCTTTGTTTCCAAGACAATGCTGTATAATATTCGACAAATATTGTTTCCTGCCAAAATCATGTGTAGACAATAGTATAATCCTCCTCATACCTTTGCAACAGGAAAAAAAAAGAGAAATATTATCCATTATATTTCTATCGGAGGCATTGGCTGTGCAAATCCCCTCTGTTGTATAGTCTGTGTACATCAGAGCTGAATGGTCTCACCCTGGACCAGAGCCCAGGAAGTCAGTGGCTCATCTCCATCCTCCTCACACACACACACACACACACACACACACTCTTGCACTGGCTGCTACCTTGTGCTCCCTCTGCCCCCTCTCTGTCTCTGCATTATGCACACATGCACTCAGTCACTCATTCACTCGCTCTCCCCATGCATGCACACGCAAACACACCCACACAACAAAATCAAATACCTC
>OMLF01036472.1:30126-43364 GCA_900302615.1 Holocentrus rufus | reverse complement strand
CACACACACACACATGCACGCACAAACACACACACACACACACACACACACACACACACACACACACACAAACATTACTCCCTGAAAACATAAAATTGTGATATTCCAGTCATTTTATTAACAACATTCAACAAACTTGTCTTTCATTTTGTGTAAAGCACATTGTGATAAACACTGTTTATCAAAGCATTTAAGAGATTAAAAGCATCAATAAAGGAATTGTGATTCTTCACATTTTGAAATGATGGACAAAAATGAGATGATTCTGGATAATGACAATAATGCTATTCAAATCACTGTCCAAACTTGAAAAACAAAACAAAACAAAACAAAAAGTTCTAACTGCATCTTCTGTGGATTCTATGGAAGCAAAGAATTCCAAAGTAACTGAAAGTGTGACATTGTTACTATTTAACTATTCTAATAAAATTGGGTTCTGATCGCAGTCTGACACAAGTAGTACCAGTAATATCAAGCAGCAATATCTTCAGCTCCGCCTGTACAGAATAACATCTGCACAAGACATGCGTCATTCAAATCAGCCACCCACCTCGCCCTCCAGGAAGAGATGTTGTTTTGCCCAAAAGTTGGAAGACTTGATACATTCTGATAGAACTGTATATTCTGCACTTTTCTTTTCTTTTTTTTTTTTTAATTCTAGCTTCTTCTTTTTTTTATCAATATCAGTGCTCTGTCTGTGTGTGTGTGTGTGTGTGTGTGTGTGTGCGCGCGCGCGCGCGTGTTCATGTGCAGATTTTGTGTGTAAACACACACTGCAGCTCTTGGAAATGCTGATCAATTTGGATCATAAATTCTCTTTATTTTTTTCTTTACTCCATCTGTTTTGCTGGTGATATTTTCTCTCCTTTTCTCTCTCTCTCTCTCTCTTCTATTTCTGCTGCATTCATTATGAGCCTGTTTGTGCTGCTACAGAGGTAATTATGTGAGTGCAGCAAATAAAGAGAAAAGTACTGAGAAAAAGTTGTGACAAATATCTTCTGATTCAGACCAATTTTCTGAAAAGTATTTGTGCACATTCTAAGAGAGACTAGACAGTTTTTTTTTGTACATCTGGAATATTCTGGAATATTAGAAATCAGGATTCACCACTTTTTAGTCAAACCAGTGTTCATGCAAATGGCACTTCCACCTGTACAAAAAGGAAATATGAGTGATTTTAATAATTCTGCAGTTAATTTTTATCGAGTCATTTCAGGAATAAATAAGCCATTTTCCCCAGTTCTAAGATACATGCCTTCTAATGTTTAACGTCATCCTCAATTGTTAAAGTGCCATTATTGATTGATGATCCAGCTGAACTTAAATTGGCAAAGCCTCCACCTTTTTTCCTTTATTATGGGTTCGCAAGGTACCTTCACCGCTGTGGATAACACACCTCTCCTAATTCTCCCTCTGAAAGCACAGAGGGGTTTTAGACATTACACTGCATCGTATTTTAATAATATTTGATTAGTTTTTCCATGGCTATTGAGGTGTGATCCTGTGTTGGTATGTGCTGGCATGCAGATCTGTCATTGTACAAGATTACTGCACTGATGCCAAAGGTCCTCACTTAAATGCATGCTCACGTTTCCATCAAGAGTAGCCATACCTTAGAACCAGTTCAAGCACATAAAATATGCAGTGCATTGCGAAGATATCATTTTGTATTAAAGGCCAAATCAGAACTGGACTTGTGGCAAGCAAGGCTCAGCGAGGATCAAAACCAACAAAGTACCAGCACTCACAGATCAAAAGTCCTGTATTTATTGTGGGTATAAGGCATAAAAGCAAACTGAGAAAGTAAATTAACAACATTTTTTTTTTTGCTATAGTGAGTATTACATTTTAGCAATGGTGGATAGGCAACTTGCCTTGTCCCAACCTTTTATAAAAATCAGTAATATTAAGACTGTTCCTCCTATGTCTGACTGGACCGGGGAGCAAGCACTAATGTTTGAATTCAAATGATTTGATACAGTGGATGTGATGTGTGATTCCTCTTGGCAAATGTTTATTTGATAGACCCATAGCCTGGTGGCATAATAACCTACAGCATTTTGGGGCAAAATCTGTTGATTAAGCAAAGATCTTGCATCTAGGTTTGATTAAATTCATTTTATTACATTTAAGGCCTACATGGATCAATTAAATAAAAAACTCTCAGTAAATTACTGTTACATACAAAAATATTGTTACCAAGAGGAAGTGTGGAAGCAATTTCACAATTTCTTGTATCTATTATTATCCTGTTTAAGCTGTTTATAAGTGGCTTTTCTTTTTTTAAATTATAAAGTGCTATTACACTCGATTTAATGGCTTTTTAAAACTACTAATTACTGCTGATAGTAGTACAATATGGATTAAGATTTTATTGCTAGTTTTTTATTTTTCTTTATCAGGGTCAGTCAGGCTGCCTAAGGAGGGTTTTTCAAGAAATCGACAAAAGTTTCTCCTCAGTTTCAACTTGAAAGTTCAGTAAAGATTCTGTGTTATTTCACTGAGCTTTAAAGGGGCTTACAGGCCACCCAAGGGGATACGGTGGGTTTACATTCAGTGGAGTGTGCATTTGGATTTAAGTCAGCAGGTATTGAGACGAAACATTCTGGACGTAGTGAAGAGGCTGCAGCATCGTGCAACGCATCTCTTCTGTTGCTTCAGCAGTACCATCATCTCTGGGTGGTGCTTTTGATTGAGTGTACTATCCCTGTGAACTAACAACAACCAGCGCGGCAAGAAAGTATCTTGTTGGTAGATTATTGCTGCGTAAGCACCTGGGTAATGAAGCAGAATGCCAAGGAAGCAAAACTGGAGGGCTTGAGGGTTGAAAGGGTTCATGAAATTAGCTATTGAAGAATGTGGCGTGACTGGAGCGCTCCATGGGTACAAGGCAAGTGCCAGAAAGCAATTACTTTGTATTTTTTCTCCATTTAAACACACACACATATACACACACACACACACACTCAAACCTTCATACCACCTGGAGAATGATGAAAGAGATGCTGTGTGTGAGTAAGTCTGGATTAGGAAGTAATAGATTGCATGTGACGGGATCGGGGTAATCACATTATAAAAAATGGGGCTCTACATCATTACAGTTGTAGAATTATAATACGTTGTGACCAAGATGCTACATTGGTGATTATGTATTGAGCGTGTCTCTGAAGGGAAAAGGGCGCTTCGGTGTGTGTGTGTGCGCACCAATGTGTTTGTCCTAGGGATGTGAGGCCAATTGCTACGTGTGTGTGTGTCTGTGTGTGTGTGTCCGTAATTAAGCTCTCCTCCGGACAGTGAGAACGACCCAGCTGGACAGCAGCATTGATCCAGCCTCCACTTTCCTTTGCTTAGCCCAACATCTTAGATAATCAGCGGTAAGGTCAGTTGTTAATGGGTGCACAGAATAAATGGGCAGTGTAGCATGTGTGTTTGTTGCATGTGTGTGTCCGTGTGTGTGTGTGTGTGTGTGGATGCTGGGGTGAAATGTCCTGGCAGATTCTTGTAACTGGTTCCCCTCTCTTTATTCTCGGAGTGTTTTCTGAGGCCTGAGAGGTTCGCATTACGATCACAGCGTGATGCAATCTCTGTCCAGACTGCTGCGTGGTGGTACCATCTCACTTACAACAGCGCAACTTTAAAGCAAATGACACGATCAAAGAGGAATGATGAGAGAGAGCTGCTTTTGTTGAAACACAAAGTGTCTGCGCCGTAAGTCTGCGGACAAGTAAGGTCTTTGAAATGGGCATAAAGTCTTAAAAGGAAGTTATTTTGGACGATGTATTTTCGGAATGTCTCCTTTAGTCAACAAAGCCCAGGATGACAGCTGAAATCTAGACCTGCAGTTCAAGTCCTACAAGAAGGATATGTCTTCAAAAGGAGCGCTGTACTTGTATACCGTCAAGCGGAACACGGCAGACTGACTGAAGTTTCTCTTTCTGACAGGCCTCAACACCGGGCTGCGGCTCCGGTGTCAGAGACAAACAGGGTGTTTTGTCTGTGCATTTCCTCCTGTCTGCAAAAAAGGCCATTGAAAGAATTTTTAAAAGACTTTTTAAACTCATGATCAGTTGTTACAGTGCAAAAGAAAAAAGGCAGCACGCGTTCACACATTTAGCGACACCTTCTGAATGTGGATTCTCACCCACACACACAAACACACAAACACAGTCTACAGCACACACTCATTCTTTGGTAGATAACATCAAGTAGCTAATGTGGTCATTCTTTTATTCCTTTGTAGTGTCTTTGTGTGTATTCAACCACCCACTTGAACTTATATAACAAGAGAGTACACAGGATTTTAACATGATAATCAAACATTTACCCACTTGAAAATAGGGCTTTTCAAACATTAGCCTTGAGGCTAATAACAGTGCTGGTTTTAAACAGCTCCTTTCTCACCAGACAGACACAAAATGTCTGGACTTCGGCCATTCGACAATCATTACTGATCAATCATCTACCACATAGGGCAGAGGATCAGTAGGTCTGAGTGGACAATTAAGCCTGTAATTATTAATCTCATACCAGCTCAACAATAATTAGAGATGATCTCATTTGGCATTGCAAAATGGCTTTTCTCAATCCTACACGCTCCCCACACACAGTATTGACAATATAAAACCAGCCCTTTGTTTGTTATTGGTCCCATTACAGTGGAGTGCTGTTGCACCTCTCTAACCCTTTTAGTTTAAATACAGGTATGCCTGGTCTGCTCTCATCCAGGTAGGCCAGGACTGGGTTATCATACGCCAAATCCGCTTTCCTCTGGGCGGACGCCATCTCAGGGTCGGCTGGGGTCTTCTCTGTGGAGATGGTCGCTTGTTCTCTTCCTTCATTTCCTTTTCCTTGTACCTCCACGCGTCCAGGACTACAGCAAACGGTTGCCTTGGTGATCAGACGGTCCAGCGGTTTGAGAGAGCGCATCCACGAGGGCAGGAAGTCCCAGCTCTGGAGCGTGACGGGCAGGTGATGGGGACTGTGGGTCTGCATCACGTTTACCAAGGTGATGAAGACGGTCACCCCCAGGAAGGGAGCGCCGAAGCCGACCATCACCCGCCAGCCTGCCAACGAGAGGCCCAGCACCAGCGAGGGCAGGAGCAGGAAGCAAACCAGGAGGTACAAGACGGCAAACCAGCGGTACTTGGCGGTGCGCTCGCCCAAAACACGCGCCATCTTTATCGGCAGACGCATGGCGGGCAGGGGATACCACAGGAGAATGCCAAAGATGTTGAAGAAGAGGTGGCACAGGGCGATCTGAGCACAGAGAGAGATGGGGCAATATGCAAGTGTGGTGGGGCGTAATTCATCACTTTGTTGGTGTTTGCTGTCATTTCTGCAAAATTGCATTGTCATTGAGTGTATTTCCTACATTATAAATCATAACATAAGCCAATGACATGAATGCAATACAATAATACCCCTGTGTACCTGTATGGCAGCGGACAGTTTGTCCCCAGGGCTGGCCAGGGCTGCCAGCAGGGCCGTGGCAGTGGTGCCAATGTTGGATCCAAGGGTTAGAGGATAGGCCCTCTCTATACTGATCACACCAATTCCTTAAGTTGAGAGCAATACCATGGTCATGTCAAAAGAAAACAAAACACCATATAAATAATTTAAAATGGGTAACAGAGAAATGTAATAGCTGTTATCCATCTTCCTGGCAGAATAATCTCCGAGGATCTTCTACTCTCTGAGGACTAGTTAGAGAACAAGACAAAGAAGACTATTACTGTGGCTCTTACTGTCTCCGTTCAATTTGTTCAAGTGCCATAAAATTCTCATCACTTAAGAGAAAAGTTATGACAAAGCCAATCTTTGGGTACAGTCCATGCTACAAGAGCACGTAAGTGTCAGAAATGCTATATTACATCCCTTCCTCAGAAATGATACCGATTCGTTTGTAAAATAAAACTAAACCAGTGCTTCTTGGAGATTTCTGAAATTTTATGATTCCAGTGCTCAAAGGTGCCGATGTAGTCTAAAGCCCCTGTGGTTACAAGGATAAGAAAGCAATATAAAAGCACAGCAAGGCAGCAAACAGCAACTTCAGCCATATAAAGTGAGCCGGCTCAGGAGAACCATGATGATTCTGCAATAGTTTAAAAACTACTTGCATAGTGTTTTCTTATTCACAGTTATGTGCAGATATTTTGGTACATTACATTTCTGTCTTAGTATGATGTCTCCCTGAAAAGCCCTCAAGTAAAGCTCCCTCTCAGATGACTATAAAAATATACATTCATTTATAACAAGAAGGATCCAGGTAAAGCTCAGACCTCCACTAAGGTTGTGACTGGAAATCACCGGTACCACAGGGCCTCAAACAGGTCCTCCTTTTCAGCAACGTTGTTGTCATAGGACACGCACCTTTTGGCCATTGAACATAGAAACCTGGTCAATGCCGCCTTGATCCATTATGATCTGTCCCACTGTGTTTCATGATGTTACATCAATGTGTTTGGCCCTATTTGTGCTAAGCCCCATGATTAATCACCCTTGAAGCCAATTGGCCCAAAAGGGTAATCACTTCTTTGTTGGCTTAAGACCAATCTTCCTGCTGGGTTTTGTGATGTTATGTGGGTGCATTTGGAAACTATGACCCTGCATATGTTAAGCCCAATCACTTTACAGCAACACTGTTGTCATGGAACACGCCCCTTTCGGCCAATCAGTGTGGAAAGTTGGTCAGTGCTACTTTGACCCATAACCAACGTCCCCACTGAAAATACAGAAAATTTGCTTCTTCTTGCAAGACAAAGAGCGAGTAAAGTTGATGGGACTTTGGGGTTGACCAAAGCCAGTATTTGAAAAACAGAGGCTGGAAGCAGAGAGGCTAAAACGTTCCTTTGCCACATGAGCCCATACTGTCAAATGACTGGATGCTTGACTGCATCTGACAACCAAAGTAGGGCAACGCTGCTTATCTGGCTAGTTATACAGTAAGCAATGGAATTTGTTTTTTTTTTTGTGGCTGATAAATGTCTTGTTCCAAACAGAGTTTCAAAAAAGTATATATCCTATACAGAAAAGTCCTCTGCCAAATATTGTGATAAAAACGTTTACTCTCTATCCTCTATATTTCTGTCTGTTTACAATATATGACACTGCTTGTGTTCAGTCAACAACCAGAGTTAATCGAGAACAAACCTGAGTTAAAATCAATAATAACTTCGCCATCCCTCCCTGTGTGCTCTTGTCTTCTACCTTTCTTCAAGGGGGTTAATTAGTCCTGGTCAAAACAATTAAAAATTCCCATCTCATATTTATCACTTGGTAGCTGGCCAACCCAAGTGACTCATCACTGGTTTTATTTGCTTCATTAAGCCAGTGTCTATAATTCAACATACAGTATATTTAGGAACACACAACTGACTGCTAATCAAGATTTTTTTTTGTAATTATTTATTTGTTTTTTTATTTATTTATTTAGTTGGTTAGTTAGTTTTTATATTATTTTTATATTATTGTATTTTATATAAGAGCCATCCAGTAAACTCAGGCTGAAGATACATTTTCATTTCCATTTCGGAGGTTGTGGTTTTGTAGCTTATGG
Organism: Holocentrus rufus; assembly: GCA_900302615.1. NCBI lineage: Eukaryota > Metazoa > Chordata > Actinopteri > Holocentriformes > Holocentridae > Holocentrus > Holocentrus rufus. Next base: position 35,809 of record OMLF01036472.1, on the reverse strand, counting down.
TGCAGCAGCTCCTGGCCTCAGAAACAGACGAGTTTACCACAAATGACTGACAATGAGAAAATCTGTTCTGTGGTTTTCATTTGCTCTGTCAGTCCACTCACTGGCCACTGGATGGATGCTCCCAAATTATTCATTTAATAATGAATAATTTGGAAGCACTGATCCAGTGTGTGAGCTTTTCTTTTCAAGAATTGTCTCCCCTTTCATGCCAACACACTCGGTACATACTGCATGTGCCTCCACAGCATACGTGTATGTCCAGTCACTGGACTCCTCACAGGCTAGTTTGCTCATAATTTAAATAATACTACACACCTGCTTATCTGAATTCTAGATTAGCAATGCCTTGACTGATTGGTCTTTATATATTTTTGTTAACAATTTATCTAATGTGATGTAGTCTTTCATATTGTTTAAATCTATTAATATTTCATGACAAACACTGACAACCTGAGACCAAAACAGACAAAAGAATAGTTTTCCCCAGGGGCAATCTGCAGTAAATCTGAATATCACAAAACATCAACTTGGCAGAAACAATATGCTAAACACAAACAGTTCTGTCAGTCAGAGGGTCATGAACTGCAGTCACAGCAATAGTGTGAAAATCTCCTCCAAACTGCAAGAACTCGAAGTACAAACTACTCACACAGACTTATGCGCATGTACAGCGTGAAATGAAATCAAACATCATTTCCCTGTAAAAGCACAAGGAGTTTGTTTGGAAGCAGGAATACCAGGCGTGGATTCTGAGGGAGCAGCACGGCTGAACGCCCGCTGAGCGCTCTGTGTTGGACCACTACTGCTGCTGCTTTACCCCTGAGGGGAGGGGTGAAGAAGCACATCATCAGTCTCCTCTTCAGGCTGGACAGGTGCTGGGATCGCCTCAGGGCCGGCGTAACAGCATTTTCCCCAGGAACACACAACATCAAAGCAGAGAAAATGAACTGAAGTGACATCGTCGGCCTCAGCAGTCCAAGAAATGGTGGACGACGGGAACTGAGGGCGATATTTGTGAAACCAGATTTGTTCCATCTTCGTTAAACTGAAGAAAAGCTTGTGTTGTTCATCATTTGAGGGAGTCTTTGTTTGTGTAACTGGAACATGATCTCAGTGCGGTAAAATTCAAAGTTCTGGTTTCTTTTGCACATTAAATTGATATTACTGAATATAGCTCAGTTAGAGTTTGCATAACTTATTTCATCTTTGTCAGCATTTGGCAGGACCTGAGTTCATGCTGATATAAATAGCTTTCCCCAGTTGAGCTTTTCCAGGCTTTCAAATGAAATGGAAGACTACTGTCTCCTGCCTCTCAACTTTTTTTTTCAATCCTGTTTATGCCTCATCGTTGCAAATAACGCATTTGTCTTCTTCGGGTCTCCTTCCCCCTCAGCCCACCACAATGATTGAGGTCAAGCTGGAGCAGGTCTCTCACAATTGGACACCTGAGGATCACATTTCATTTAAAGATGAAGAGAGAAACAGTGAAGGTCAGGCTCTTCCAGAAGCCAAAAACAGCAGGAGGAAAATTGCAAGAAGGTCCAGCTGACAAAAGAGTTGAGGGGGCTTTGCTATGGTTTAAAGATAAGCTGCTGAAATACGTGGATATCTCTCAGAGCTGCATGAATCTGACCAATAAATCACAGTAAATGACTTCTGATAGCTTTGAATATTAGCAATCCAACACGTCTTTGTATCCAATACTTTACCAGAGATTATTTGTGAAATTGCATGGTTATTATGTGAATGTTATGATATATGGATTGCTATATGGAAGCCAGTTATCTACCATCTCTTGTGTTTATACGCAACACAAAGCACATCAAATGCGTCATTCTGGCATTTATCATTCGTCAAGTTCTATTTTACATTATTTCTGACTGTCCACATTCTCTGGTGGTGAGCAGACTAAAGAAAGCAGTGGACTGAAGAAACTATGAATTACTGCCAAGGATCGAGTAGTTGTCCAACTTTGCTCGCCTATCTTTTACAAAAAGATATTTTTGAGCAACATGGCCGACTTCCAGCGTGTTTAAGGCATGAACAGGGGTGCAGTACGTGAAAATGGTATTAGTCAGTGGCTTGGTGGTCTGGAGGTGGTTTAAAAAAAGCTGTCTGGTTCAGCCTCCTGTGGAGGCAGAGGTGGGTGGTGGACAAGAGTGAGGAAGGTATTACAAAACCCTGTAGAGTCAAACAAAGCAACGCAGTGCAAATGATGTTGTGTTCATGTCCTGTCTAACTCTGGTGGTACAAACTAGCCAATTAGCAGCAAGAAGCCCCTCTTCTCTACCTGGCCGAGTCTCACTAAATGCAGAGAATAGAGCGCCGGGAGGAAGTGCTGAATGTTTAATGGAGTTTCAATCTGAGAAACAACACTGCACTGGATGAGGTGAGCAAAAATGTCATGAGAATTTCAGGCCAAGAAATGAGCTTAGATGCACAGGCTAGTACGATATGACACATCAGCATCTCTGTAGACTTTTAATAAACATATTATACATATATTATAACATGTTGGTTGCACATTCTGTATTTGCTATAATTTCATCTAGGCCATTCTGTTTCTTTTTGACATCATAATTTTCTCATTTGTTATATATAGTATATCTACAGTATGGCATATGTCGTGTATATTGTACAATCTTAATGTTATAATCCTTTTTATTGTTTTTACTCATGTTATTCTTCTTAACTGTTTACTTATTTATTTAGTTATGTATTTGTTCATTTTCCTGTTTTCTATTTCTTTTTGCTCTTGCAAAAGCCCAATTTCCCACTGGGAAATCTACTAAATAACATTGCACCTCACCACCTACAGAAGTGAACTTTGAAACTCAGTTATTTTCATTTCATTGAGGCGTCAAAGCCTTCGTTAACTCACCTATCAGGGGGGTCAAGGCTGAGGTGAAGACAGAGCTACTCTGGACAACAAACGTCATCCCTGCACCCACAAACATCGCCAGGTATCCTGCCAGCCAACCAAATGGACTTGGTAGGTCTGAAAGCAAAAATCACACATCCACATTTACAATAAGACTGCAGCACTCTTTTATCTCCTACACAGCCTGTCTCACACAGTTTATGTTTATAGCCTCTCTCGGGTATTGTCAGCTTGTCTGCTCACTCGCAGACTGCCTCTCTTCATATCCACTGCTCTCTGCTGTTACATGCCAATATCTTGAATCCAAGCTCCAGCAGCTCCAGGGCATGCCCACCTGTGTTAATGACGGTCTGGATGACCTTCGCCACTTGACCCTTAAGAAGCGAGTTGAGCAGCTTGACTAGGAGCAGCAGACAGGTGCAGAGGACGGCCAAGGAGCCTGCCAGGAGAATTAGACCCACTGCGAGGTCTGACAGCTGGGAAGACACAAACAAGTGTCCACCTGTAGAGAGCCAAGACCGTCATAAATAAACACTACCCAGTTTGATTTAACGGATTTGCAAAGAATATGAAAAAGATATTTTCCATCCTTCCATCCGGACAGTTTGTGTGTGATTTGGCGAGGTGTCCAATATCTTCCGTGACCTCCCATGTCTCCCAGTACAATGAGACTGAATGGGTATTGTTTTTTGGCACTTAAACTGTCGAAAATTTAAATGTGAAAACATTCAGAAACAGTTTTTGTTCAAAAACAAAAACGCGGATACCCAACATAATCCGCAGTCCTTGGGGGTAAAGAGTTTCATTGGAAACTATTTCCTGCCAAAGAATATCAGCTTCTGATTTGCACTAGTTGGGGGTGGATGGATACGGTTTGCCAGTGTTCTTCAGCTTCGTTGTATTTGGGTGCCTGGAGACAGGGAAGATTGTGGCAGAGCGGAAACTTCGCCAAATCACACAAACTTTCTGGATGGATATTGCACATAGGGCAAGTGGGAAAATATCTTCTTTTTTTTGGGTGAGCTGTTCCTTTATTTGGGCCAATCCAGAGAAAAATAAAGCACCATCCTCCTAAAATGAGCATTTTCCACTGGAAAATCCTAATGTAATACTTTCTGATTCCATCCTGTAGACTCTTTGTATAAGCCTCTGGTGTATTTGAGTTTGAACTCACATTTCTGGATGTTGACTTCTGTCGTCACATTCTCTTTGGTCCAGGTCACGTTATCGACCTGCCAACAGGGACGACTGGAGCTACAGTTGACAACAGGACCACTAATGCTCACATTCACAGTGGACTGGAGAGAGAAAGAGAGAGAGAGAGAGAGAGAGAGAGAGAGAGAGAAAATGAAAGACCAACGCACATATATGCGTGTACACACACACACACACACACACACACACACACGCACACAAATCCAATGTTTGATGATATAAATTCTACACGCTTTTAAATTCTTTATGATATACTATATTATACATAGTGTTTACCATTATAAAACTGTATAGAATATATTACTGTAATGATTGCCTTATCTTGACAAACATAACAGGGAATCTGTTGTAATACAATCATGTATGCATGTATGTAAAAGTTATGTTAAAGCTTTGGCACCATTGTTTCTTTAACTTTTATCTCAATAAAGCATACTGAAGTGACTTGAAAGAAAGAAAGAAAGAAAGAAAGAAAGAAAGAAAGAAAGAAAGAAAGATAAAGGGAAGAACAGAAAGAAGGTAAAATAGTGAAACTGCAGTGGTGAGCAATAACGACGGGCTGTGTTTGGCGCCAGCGTGTGATACAATGTGTCTGAAAGTGAGACAGTGGTGGAGACGAGCCATTACCATAACAAGGTCAGTCTGGCACCACTCTTTCACCAGGCTCCTGTTCCTCATACTCTCATCTCCCACGGCAATGCCTGTGATCACGTGCTTGTCTAGCTGAGGGAGAAGAGAGAAAATATCCTCAGAGTTCAGAGAGTTAATAGGCGGCTGGGTTGCGCTGTGATTACGGCGACTCTCCCTCCATCCCTCAGCCAGGAGGGCCAGGTTTGATCTCCACGACAACAAGCATTAGCGACCTTTTACCGGGGCGGTTTTTCACCGACTCGCCCTAAATATAGTCATAATAACGGTGATTCGTGAGTACCTGGATGATGAGCTTGGTGACTGGCTCGGTGATGACCTTGAGCAGCTCGGGCGCGTCCTGCCCGTTGTGGAGCCTGAAGCTGGTGACCAGTAAGTGGGCCAGCCGGGTCATGAGGCCGGTGGCCACCTCCAGCGGCAGCAGCACCAGGACAGACAGCCAGTTGAAGCAGTCGTGGATCGTCGCCCCGGCAAACGCGCTGCAACGGGTCACAGAGATTTCCTGTGTTAATTAAGGCCAACGTTCAGCATTATCAACTACTCAAAATGATTGCTTGTTAATCTGCTTTTCATGGATCAACTTTTTTTTGTGCATCATTGTGACGTAATGAGCACTTTTGTTTTGTCGTGTGGATACAGGCAAGAAAATGATGTGTTTACTGGACACAGATGAAGTAACATGCCATCTGTTGGAAGCTGGGTCTTTCATCCCGAAAGGGTGCGGGATCAATGCGGGATGGTGCCGTTATTGTCGGTATGGTAAAGACTGCACCGTCAAATGGAAGCATATGCGGCAGCTGGAAATCATCCTGCGCTGTCTGTTCGCCCTCCTCTGCGCTTCTCATGCTTTTTATCCATCTCTCTTTCTTCCATCTCTCTAGTTATCCTCTTCACTTTTCCATTTCAGTTTCTCCTTTACTCCCCCCATCCCTCCCCCCT